>APFE031741276.1:53087-90411 GCA_000404065.3 Pinus taeda | reverse complement strand
AGGAATTTGGGATTCCCACATACCCATTTACAACCTCCCTCAAGTCAATGTCCTCCCAGACTTGATAAAACAATGCATGTCGAGCTATGACCCCTATCAGAGAGCTGTCCTCAGCCCCTCAGGCTCAGTATTGTTCCATATCACCCCTGAGGCCATCAATGAAATGCTCCACTTTCACACCACAAAACCCCTAACTCCTCTCTCCATCCATGATTTGATAACGAAAGGGGGCAAGTTGTCCAGTGATCAGATTTCCAGGGTTAATCAATTGTTTATTCAGCCTTAATATCAATCTATGACCACTTCCCTTCCCATAGCATATCCATATCTTAATGAGTTGGGCAAAATGATGGTAGATTTGATCAGTTACATTCTGGGTTATGGGACATATGAGGATGTGGATGAAACCATTATGGCAATGCTGTCCATTTTCTCCCCAGGGATGCCTCCTGTTGTACATTATGATTTTTCCACTTTTAATGCTAATAAGATTCATGAGAAATTAATGAATCTGGAGAGGGAAAAGGTGTTTAAATACACCAGGTACATATACCATTTATTCTTGTTCTATCAGCCTGATGCCTTCCCTGTCCCTCTCAAAAAACTAGATGCCCAGGGAAGCCCAAGGTCGGTTGTGTTTTGGTCTTTAGTTTGCCATCTTCTGCCTTATTCACCTTACACCTACTGTGAATTTATTGATCTATTCATTCATCCAGCTATGACCTTGTTGTTGGGTGTCCCTCCTCCCAGATTGACAGATGAAATGCAGAGAATTCTTCAACTCTCAAAGGCCTACAACATTGGTGATTGGTACTTCTACCAACACCATACAGTAATTAAAGTATATGGCTGTGAGCTAAATCCCTATAGGCTGCCGAGATATGTCCCTATAAGACTCTTTGCCCTAGAGTACTTCAGGCAGTTTGGAAATGCAGACTTTGTCCATTTCCAAAGTAAAAGCAAGAAGGTGCAACTAAAGGTGAGGAATCAGCTGGGCCCCTTTTTGTACAATAAGAAGGAGGAAGGGTGGAAGGCAGCTGATAGGATTCTAGAGACCCTCAGACTTCAAACCAGTTTCAAGTGGGTGCCTTGTGACCCTAATCACTTCATTTGCCTTAGGAGAATAAAATACAAATTGGGTGGCTATGTTCATGTGAAACTACCTCATATTGAGAAGTATGCCAATGCCCTAAGCTGGAAAGAAGGCACCTTAGAAGAGCCAATTGGTAAAGAAGAAATGCTAAGAAGAGAAACAAGAAATCTTGAGAAAGAGGCTGACTTGGAACATTGTGGGCAGGTTTTTTCCTCCTGTCAAAGGCAAATTGGAGCAGCTGCCTCATCTTCCACAGCCCAGCAGCAAGTAGCCAAAATTGCCCAACAGGAAACAAATAAAGATAAGGGCAAGCAAGTGGAGCAGGAACAGCCACCTCCTACAACAGAACAGCAACAAGAACAGCAACAAGAACAACAACAAGAAACTCAAGAAGAGGGGCAGCCTATGCAGCAAGAACAAATGGCT
Source organism: Pinus taeda (assembly GCA_000404065.3). Lineage (NCBI taxonomy): Eukaryota > Viridiplantae > Streptophyta > Pinopsida > Pinales > Pinaceae > Pinus > Pinus taeda. The sequence continues at coordinate 88,892 of APFE031741276.1, read as the reverse complement.
GAAGCCCCAGCACCTACTGAGCAACAGGCTCAAGAGAACATGCCTTCTGGGCAAGAGAAGACGGTGGAGACCTCAGTACTCCAAAATCCACAAAATGTGGAAAAAGGAAAGAAGAGGGATAGAGAGCAGGAGACTCCCCTTACCACGTCCACAAATCAAGGGGAGAAAAGGCAGAGATTAAATCCCCTCTCTGAGGAAGAAATTCCTATGGGGCAATCGGTGGTAATGGGCCCACCAAGTATGGAGGTATCTGCCAGTTCCTTTCAGCAGGAACAAGAGAGAAATCTTGGAGGAGAGGTCAGCTCCTCAAGTCATCAAAGGAGAGCAGAGGTAGGCATCAAGCAACAGTTTACTGATATCAAGAGGAGAAATGGGCCACTCAAGCTCCAAATCTACAACCAGTTGCTAAAGATGGCCCCTACAAATCAACAGAGGCTTATGTCAGCCTATGACATCTTAGAAGGAAAAATGACCATGAGTCATTTCATTCCCACCACGCTGCAGCCATAGTCAGTTGCAGACTACATAAGAACCAACCTGGAGGTTCTTGCAAAAGACATCCACCCTATGGACCAAATAGAACTTCATAAGCAAACGGGTGAAATGGTCTATGCAACATTGGCAGACAAAGCAATGTTGGCAAAAAGGCTAGAAAATAGCCTAAACAATACATCTGCACAACTGGAGTTGGAGAAAGCATCCTCCCTGGCCAAAGACAACATGATCAAGTCTTTGGAAGATATAATTATAGAGCTTGGGCATGACCCCAAGGATCCAAAGGCCATACAAACGCTGCTAAAAATAAGAGATGCAGACCTTGCGGCCCCGAGAAAGAAGGTAAAGCTCCCAGCAACCATTCACCCCCAAACAGATGAGGTTGCCCAGCAGAAGCAAGAACAAGAGATAGCTACATTGCTGGTAGCACTGCACAAGAAACTAGTGCAGATAGAAGGGAGGCTGGAAGACACAGAGGCTACACTACAGGCAGCCCTGCAGTAGAAAGAGGGAGGCCAGACTTCTCAGCCCCCTCCAGAGGTTATTAACCTTGAGGAGCCTCCAAAGATCACTCCTCCTCCCACAGAAGCAGCAGCACCAGCACCATCTACAGAGCAGGCTCCGAGCCTCGACATGCAGAAATTGATGAGTGAGGTCCAGGCCCTCGAAGCCCAGATGACAGAACTGAATGGAGCCAAGGAGAATTTGGCCAAGCTGAATGAGAATTATGATAAATCAAAGCAGAATGTGGCTGAGAAAGCGAGAGAAATAAAAACTCTCAAGGAAAGGATAAAAGAGCTGGAGAAAGAGCTCACCCTTGATAAAGTGGTGGCTGAGATCAGAACAATTTTGTGGACCCACATTGGCCAATCAATAACGGACCAATGGAAATACATTGAAACTATTCATGAGCAAATGGAGCTCATAGGAAAAGCACAAAGGGAAGTGCATAGAGCAAGGGCATCTCTAGGCAGTATGCCTGAGATAGCCAGCAGAATGATCAATGTGCTCAATAACCGGACAGGTCCTTAGCTCGTAGCAATTGGGATCTCCAACAGGACAGAGACTATCCAGCTAATCAAGAGGGTCCTCACACTGAAAAGCCTGGTGCAGACATTGGATAGAAGAAGCCAGGACATGCAAACAAAGGTAAATAGGTTCATGGAAAAATTTGCAGCATTACAGGGCAGAGGTCTTCCTAGCTTACTCAACAGTGCAGGAAAACTTCTATCACATGAGGTTTATGCAAAGAGGGTGATCACATTTTCCACCAATCAAATCAGTGAAGGATCAAGCAACTCACAGGCAACAGGGCCAGCATCTGGGCAAAGTCTCTATGACAGAGTAGAGAATTTGTTTTTTATTATGAATGAGATTAGCCGTCTGTTTGAAGTGCCTCCGAACTTCTACAAATACACAGAAGAAGATGAGACCTTGGATGCAATTTTGAGACATCAATTGCCTACGCAGGAATGGTGGACCTCCATGATACAGTTATTATTATAAACAAGGGGTTTCATCTAAATTTTGTCATCAAAATATACAAGTCATCACATTCAGAAAGTGTGGTGCATATACTATGACCAAAAGGTGGAATGAGCCACCTCAGCAGGAAGATTCGGCCACCAAAAGCAGCAATGACAGCTACAGGTAGCAGGGCCGAGAAAATTTTCAGCATGACAGAGCATAAAGACACATCATTCACATCATTCAGCATTAAAGCAGAAACGCTCAACCGACTCAGTCTCCTCCAAAGGTCAAGAAGAGGCCTGACAATATTAAAGACCATTTATCTTACATTCAGAGTAGCAATAACTTTCTTATCTGATATTTTGGTAAAGTTGGTGAGCATAGTTAATGTATCAAATGACTCAGCATTCAGATATTTTGTAAAACCTATTGTATATATCCCCCCTCGCACAAACTTTCAAGGGGTTGTTGTTGGTTTTTTTGTTCTCTTATGAAGAAATGAGAACTCGGCTGTAATTTTCAGAAGGATGTTATAAATAAAGCTTGGAGTTTACAGGAACTGAGTCTGACTGGTGCATGCTGTGATTGGAACCATTGAATGCTACAGGATTCTAGTGCTATGGCTTGATATAATAAGTATTTCTCTATCTCTGTTGATGTTTCTGTTGTTTGTTTTAACTCATAACTCTCACATGTTGTTCTAAATCTAGGAAAGAAAGAAAAAGAATAGCTCAGGATTTGTCCTTGGAGACACCCTGATCTCAATCTATCTTCACTATAAATGTTTTCCATAACTTCAGCTGTTCAAATTGGAATTCTTAACTACTCCAATGAGCTCTGAATATTTCACAGTCACTATTTGGTAATTTATTTATGCTACTAAGTAGAGATTGTTGTTCAAATTGATATCACACTGTCGGTAACTCCATATCCCATTGTTTCACTCACTAAATCGGAAATTATATTAACAATAGCCATCTAGCCTTGCAGCAAAACTTTCTCCATCACAGGCACCTGAACTATCTCACTTTTCTGACTCCATAAGCCCAATGGATTAGCATCTTCTGCACTCTTCATGCCCTTCTTACAACAAAATTTCATCAACCAAAGTCTTAAACAGGAAACTGAAACTTTAAACTAGCCTAAAATACTCACAAAGCATAGCTGAAACTTAAAGAGAGAGCCCTCTCTGATTATAGATAGGCTAGGATCTATAATCCAAAGGTTGGTTAGTGGTGACCCCGGCCGTATTCCGTTGGGAGTCATAGGGAACAACCTGGGTGATAACACTACCCACTGCATTTCTTCAGTGGAACTACCTTCATGGTCTTTTGTGAGCTGCAACCAAACCTCTACAGAAACAGTCTCCTTTTGCTACATGATACCTCACCAAGCTCTCCTCACTAAGTATTTTGGCATCCTTCACGTTCTCTCCTCTGGAACCATATGAGCACTCCATGCTCTAGGTTTGCTGCAAATCTTCTCACCTTCTACTGTCACTCTTTGTGTGACAATAAGACTACAAAATCTCCAGCTTTAAACAACTGTACCTCTTGCTCCTTCTTCTTTCTCTCTGGAATCCTTCCTTTACACGTAGAATCTTCTTCTGCTCTGAAACCAAATGATGGGAATGGGATTTTGGGGATTAAGCAAAATCCCTTTTCCTTAACAAATCAATCTTGAGGCCTGTGGGTTATGGCCCACAAAGCCTATCGGAAGTGTTCTTTAGGCTTCTGCCTTTAACCATGGACCACACAAGAATCAGAGCCACCACTTTATCAAAGCTTTATTACCATATCGGAAGCATACATATGGCCTTAAGCCTTAAAACCCTTGGCCACACATATATCAAAACTATACAGGATAACAGAAAAAATCCCGCTATGAACCCATGAGCTGGACTTCAAATACCATAAGTCTGCACCTATCTCTATCGTTGGGTCTGTCGCTATTTCGATGCCCACACCTCCGATCTCCGAAACTCCGATGCAACATAGTTCCAATCGCTGATCACCACAACCCCCGATCACCGATTGGCCAATCGACGATATCGCTTATCGGCTGTCGGCACTTCACTGTTCCGACTCCCCATTATCCTTTGATTTGTTGACAAGTGATTGCCAATTAGATCTCAACTGTCGATCTGAAATTGATCCGTCAGTTGTGATTTGATCGCATATCACTTATCGCCATATTTAAAAGAACTGTCCCTTTATAAAAACGATCCACCAATGCGATGAAGGGAAATCATCCGGATCATTGATCCATGTGATCAAATGGTCCCTTTGTGTTCTCAAGTGTTCCTTCCTCATCTTTGGTCTTCCTCGCATTCGTCTGCCGCTTGATGGATTTATGTGTTTTAAACACAGTTCTCTACCATACCTGCATTCACAACATGACTCTCATATAACATTGATTCAATAAACATTTGATCACCATCAATCCTACAGTGGTCGATGCTCAAACAAATGCATGCAATCGAGATTTAAACCCTCAGTGCACATATACACATGACAAACACATAACACATAATCAACACTTAAACAGACACATATAATATATATGGAAACACAACACGGTTACAATTCTAAGGCATTTCAACCTTAGCAGCAGTTCTCCTTTCAACTACATCTTGTCTAACTACTACTCTATCTCTATATCTACTACCTTGAACACGCAGGTTCAATCACATATATATAAGGAAGCGTTGTTAGATCAGATCTTGGAAGGATCCGATCAATCCTCTAGCCAAAAGCCCTTAAAGCTCTCAATACATGTATGCATGGAAAATTACAATAATAACAAGTCTTTGAGAGACTTTTATCCATCTTTAAATCTTTAAATATGTTTTAAAACTGATTTTTCCCTGTTTTTCTCCCCTAGTCCACATCCTCCTCTTCTTTCTGCTTTGGATTCCTCCCTTTCTCTAAGGGTGTTGGATGCTCCTGCATCACCTTGACTATAGGGTTATTATTGCTGGAGATGGCATACCCTCACTTCTTCTTCTCCAGTTTGAACTTCTTTTTCATCACTTCCGCGAGGGCCAATTTGCCACCTTTTCCCTTTGAAATGTTTGTTGGATCCTCTCCTGAGTAAGGTAGTCATGTAATTCGGTGAATTAGATGGTCTGTGATGGGGATGGGATCCTCTAGCCACAAGTACCCATCATGCCCCAAGCAGAGCAGCTGCTTGATGACGAAGACGGTCACTGGGGCATGGTGGTAATGCGACAACTAGAGCAGGTTTAACAACCCTGCTTTCTCGACAACTCTAAGCCATTTGTGTGGCTCCAATTCAATCATTAGAGCTGTTGCGTCCATATTCTGGTGCATTAGCTTCACAGTCACTAAATACGGGAACTTCTCGTGGTCTGTGAAGTCCCAATCTTCAAATTTCAACATAGGAACCCACCCCAAGTGTGCTCCCTCAAAAACAATATCGTCTGGGAGAAATGGAGTTTGCAAAGAGCTCTTACTCTCATCTATATCCTTCAGCACCTTAGATTTACCCTTTTGCGAAGGAACATATTCAGGTAACTGGGTAATAGGGTCCACACCCTGGGTTCCAAATTCCATCTCTACATCCTCACCCTCCTCATCCACCAAGATTTCTTCAGACTCCTCTTCATCGGCCTCCAGATTAATGGCCTTCCCCTTTTCTTACAAGGTGAGCTTGGTCCTCTGTGTGTTTCGTGGTGAGACATGCACTGGGATCATAGCCTACTTATCCTTCTTAGGTCTCAGTGTGCGAGGTGATTTAGGGACCTCAATTGTCACTCTGGTGCTCGCTAGGGCTTCTAATTCTGCAATCTCCTGCATGACTTCCATGGGTGTCGAAATCAGTCTAGTTAGAAGGTCTTGCATCTCCTTTGGAAAGGTTTCAAACATTGAACTTGATCTTAAAGCCTCAAAGTTCGAAAGGTCCATATACACTTGATAGCACAACAACTCAGTTCTCAAAATGCCAAGTGTTTTTCGTTGGACAGCCACTTGTAATTTATAGGGCCTTTTGAATTTGAATTTGACCATTCCCCCTAAATTCGGCCCATTAATGCTAGATTGGCAGTAGATTTCTAGGAATCTAACCCATAAAGTTTTCCTTAAATGCCTGCTACCCGCTCTGTTTTGCCTGAAACCAACCATCAAATCATGAATAGTGACTTTAACGGTCACTTTCCGGTAGACCTTCTCGCTAGCGCAACTGTCTTTGTGTTGTCATGGACCTTGTGACACTTTGCTACTACGCGTAGTCTTGACATCGCACAGTTCCCGGGCAGAGTAGTTTATAGTCCTGTGCCTCCTTTCAGCTTCTTGGAGCACTAAGACTGTGCTACTTCAATATGCTCACATCACCAGATCACCAGTGTATGGCTTCAAGTGACTGCCATTCACCTTTCTTGGGAAGGGTTCTCCATTTAACTTGACCAACTATACCGCACCTCCGTCAGTAATCTCCTTAATAATATACGACCCTAACCAGTGCATCTTGAACTTTCCGAGGAATTTATCAAACTTACTAGCATACAACAAAACCAGATCCTTTACCTTGAATGTGTGCAACTTGATGTGTTGGTTGTGCCATGCCTTTTCACGTTGCTTTTGGACCTGCTGGGTAAATCCTACCAAAAATTGTTCTTCTTCAAGATCATCCAACTGCGCAAGCCTCTCTTCCAAGGCTCCACAATCCGTCATACCTCTGAGTGTTGCTATTCGCAGACTAGGCATGATGTATTCCATAGGCATTACGAATTCCACTCCATAGACAAGCCTAAAATGTGTCTGTCCTGTCAGTTTCTTGCATGTCGTCCGATAAGCCCATAACACTGCAGGTATGCATAGGTCCCAATCACTTCGTTATGCATTGCATACCTTGGTCAACATTTTTTCAAGCACTTTGTTGAACTCCTCCACTGTCCCATTAGCATGTGGGTGATAAGGTGTTCTCTTTTGATGATACACCTGAAATTCTTCCATTAGTGTGCTGATCATCTTATTCAGGAAGTGTGTACCGCGATTGCTCATCAAGATCTTTGGGCATCCAAATCGTGTAAGTACATGTTCAAATAGAAAATTCACAGTAGTCGTGCCCATGCAATCCTCCACCAGATGCACTCCTGCCCAGCGAGTCAAGTACTCCGTTGTAGTGATAATATACCTCCCGTCTATCTTTCCTTAAGGTTTAATGGGTCCTGCAAAATCTATTGCTCATTTTTTGAAAGGTTACAACACCATTTGTGGATTCAAAGTCATTTCATCCCTCCATGATGGCCTCCCTGTTCTTTGACATACATCACATGCCTTGTAATATGCTTTTGAATATTGATGAAGGTTTGGCCACCACAACCTTGTGCGTAGAATCTTCTACGCGGTTTCTCTTCCTGCATAATGTCCTCCCGCGGCACCCCCATGAGTGTCTGCGAGGATGCTACTACGTTCAAATTTAGGTACATACCTTCGCAGTATTTCATCATTCCCCATATTGTATAAATGCCCAGTAATGACAGAGAAATCTGCAGCGCGTACCACTAATTCCTTCTTTTGTTGGACAAAGAATCCTTTCAATGCAATTCCTCTTGTTAGAAAGTGTATTACATCTTCGAAATGTCCGTCTGTTATGCACACAGCAAAGAACTGCGCATCAGGTAATCCTTCCTCCAAACTAGTAGGTTCCTCCCCTGTCTCGATGCGCGACAGGTGATCTAGTTCCACATTTAATCGTCCAGGCTTGACAACAACTTCAAAGTCATACTCATGGAACAATAGGAGCCATCTGCAAATTTTCCCCCCCAACACAAGCTTATTAACTAGGTACTTTAGTGCAGAGCGATATGTATACATCTTAAAGTGGCCTCCTAGCAAGTAGTGTTGATACTTCTAGAGCGCATATACCATAGCTAGTCCCTTGCACTCAGTGGTGGAATAATTCTTCTCTGCTTTGGATAATCTGCGGCGTGCGAACGTGATAGGGTGATCCAAGCCTTCTCCACCATCCTACGTTAGTACTGCCCCCAGTGCTATACACAACGTGTCGACATGTACATGGAACTCTTTCTTCCAGTTCGGGAAGACTAGAATCAACGCAGTAACCATCTTTTCTTTCAATATATCCAGGCTTTTCTTATAGTCGTCGTTCCAGTAGAACGTGACATCTTTCTTTAACAATTTTTCCATCGGTGTGGTGATCTGGGCATAGCCTTTGATAAACATTCTGTAATATCCCATATGTCCCAGAGTAGCGTGCAACTATTTCACACTTCTCGTTGCGTCTAAGTTCAGAATCACCATGATCGTCACGGGGTCTACCATCAGCCCTTGTCTACAAACCACATGCCCCAATAGGTTCCCAAAAGGAACAAGAAACAGACATTTCTTGAGGTTGAGCGTGATTTGGTATCTTCTACAAGTATCTAGCATCAAGCATAAGCTCACTACATGGCACTTAACCAGCCCAAATATAGTCCAGTCATCAAAATAGACCTCCAAGAACTTATGAATATATTCCTTGAATGCTGCAACAACCACGCTTGAAAAGATAGCAGGCGCATTCTTCAATCCAAATAACCTGAAAATATATTGAAAGCAATCCCACTCAGTCTCGAAGGTTGTCTTGCTCCTATGCTCAAGTGTGATATTGATCTAGTGGTACCTTGAGAACCCATTAGTGAAAGAATATGCTTCTTGACTACCTACATTGTCGAGTACTTCATCTATGAACGGAGTTGGGAAAGGATCATGCACACAAGCATCATTCAGTTTTCTGAGATCCACACATATCCTTATCTCGTCTTTTTGCTTCTTTTCTTACACCACCATTGGACTTACCCAATCGGATTCTTCCACAGGCTCAATGATGCCTGCTGCGAGCATTTTGTCTAGTTCTAACCAGACCTTCTCCTTGTATTTAAGATTTTTGCGATAAGGCCTCTGCTTAACTGGATTCACGTCGGGCTTTAACATGATCTTCATTACTCCTAGATCTCCGATGATTCCTTTCAAATCCATGAACTTGGTTGGGAATAAGTCCTGATATTCGCAGAGTAATTCAACGACCTTATCCACCATCGCATCATCCCAATAGTCTCTGATCTTTTGCAAATTGCTTAGTTTTCACCGGAAATGGAACCATTTGTTGGTTTGAGGGGGCCTAGCCTAGGTTCAGCATTAGTTAGCCAAACAAATCCCTACACTACTGGCCCTTTCGACATCAGCCCGCGGAGCGCTGACTAAATTATCACCCGCTGCACTCTTGAGATGGTTGTGATGTCCATTTATTCCAACTATACCTGCCTTCATGTAGGTTTCTTACCCCTTTACTCTACCCTTCAATACCTTCACGAAATGTTACAATCGACTTCTGTGCAACCCTAACGAGGGGCTAAAGTCCTTTCACGCTACTAGTGAAGTGAACTATGATATCTCCTGAACTAGGCTAAGTATCTTACTTATCTTATTAATATATATTAGTTAGCTTCTCTTAAACAGATGTTCTTACTTGTGTTCACTTAACCAATATATTTATACACATTCATGCATCATATAAGCATTATAAGTGGAATTCATACCCAATATAACAGATGCATAAATAGGAAATAAATATGCAGAATGATAGAAAACTTCTGTTTGTTAATGATTTCCAATGGTTACAGGCTTGACTCACCCTGCGCACTCAGTTGTAGGGGTCCGCGCACTCAGCTACGAACTACTAGGCCTTTGCGCACTCAGTTGCAGAGCCTCTGCCTATGCTACAACCCAAAACTTAGACTTACGCTTCAGAGCTATCTCGCATACATCTTCATTGCTTAGACATTGTGTCTCTAACTACTTAGAGCTTAGCTCTATTTATACAATCCCATGGTCCGCAAACCATGTGTAGATATTCTACAACCGACATTACATTATCAAAATAAGGGCGGACAACCCTATGACTCTTTAACAACTACGCACTCCGTGCCCACAAAATGTGGAGTCTTTACATTGGAATTACAAATTGGACCAAAATCTGGGCCTTAAGCCCCAAAATTGCCCTTGGGGGATCCCGCGCCCAACATATATTACTTTGAGATCAATGGTTGATTAGATTTGTTAGGATCCAAATCATTTTTAATGGGGGGTGTAACCATTGGAACCCTTGTTCCTTGCATTTTCAATTGAGGGGAGGACCTTAGCTTGGAAGTTAGGGAGCTGAATGGAAATGAGAGTGGGAAAAGATGCCAACATAAGTTACAACTAGAAAATATTGGTGTCTGATGAGATATGGTAATATTTGCACAATATGGAAATTTTTATGCTTAGACAACTAAAGAAACCAAAGCTTACAAACATGTAGGCACATTGTTGGATTGCAACTGAAGATCTAGCCTTGGTTGGGGTACAGGTTTGTACTAGGAAATCATACATAGGACAAATTTCAAAAGTTCAAATAATGTTATCTCAACAAATGAATATGATAATATGGAGCTATAATGATGTTAGAGGTGAATGCATAGCCAAATTAGATAATAAAGCTACATTGACTCTTGGAAATGGATAAAAATTGGTGTTGGAAAAAAATCTAGAAGACTATAGCCCCTTTGTAGTATAATATTTTGATGTGGCCTCCACTTATTAGTAGGGTCTTCACCTAGAATCAACTGTTAAAATGAGGTAGAGTGGATTCAGGTATATCTTTGCTATGTAGGTTTGGTGAAGGAACAAATGAACATCTTTTTCTTCATTGATGTTACACTATTAGAGTCTGGTTCAAGTTGGAGAATTTAGTGGGCCAAAGACCTCTTTAGATTGGACCTTCCATATAATCGAATTTGAAACATTCATATGTGAATTGAAATTAAAAATGTGGAGATTAGTTTCTTTTATTGTGCTTTGAGGAATTTGGGCTGTCCATAATCATATTACATTTGAAGACGCATTTTGGCTTTCCTTCCAAATCATAACACAAATCATGACATTATTGCCATATCTTATTTCGGCATATGCTCAAAAGGTTGAAAGAGCGATGAAACCATTGATTTTGGCTAAATCTATACCTTGGGCATTTTTTTGATCATTCTTGTAGTGATTAAGATTCCAAGGTTGGTCTAGGTTTTGTTCTTTTCATTTCATAATCTCAATTTTACAAATTCAAGGAAAATAGAGGTTATTATAAAAACAATTATAGAGAGTTTAATACCCTTTATTATTTACTAAAACTTGTGCTTCTTTTTCATTTAAACTACCTATAGGTGAAAAGTGACTCCCCATTAACTATGAATTAGATGAATGATGTTATTCATATTGTTAATAACTCTCTTTATCATCTTTCAACTCAAATGAAGGATTTAAAAGTTAGAGAATAAAAAATAGTTAGAAAACATAACATGGACTTTGACCAACTTTTAGAAAATATCTTTACTTGAAGAGTATGAAAATCTCAACATTGTGAACAATACCATTGCTATCTTATACAATCTTTAGAACATTTTATCTGAGAAGGGTTACTTTTTTTAATTCTAATTTACCATATGGTTGTAAAATAATCATGACTATGTTTATTTAATGATGTTTCTTTTATTTCTCTTTTAGGATTATAAGCTTGCTATGGTTATTAGTACATTCTAACTTACCATATGGTTGTAAAATAACCATGACTATGTTTAATGATGTTTTTTTTTATTTCTCTTTTAAGATTATAAACTTGCTATGATTATTAATACTTAGATTCAATTTGTATTTGTATAAAAAATAATGGAAATTAAATTTTTTAAATTATATTTAATTTCTATTTTTTGAAATGATGTTTCGAGATGGAATGAGATTCCAAATTTGTTTTATGCAAAGAAATATTTATGAAAATATTTTGATTTTTTTTGGTAATGAAGCCAAGTCTTCCAAAAATAGTTCACAGCCTCAACTTTTGCTTATAACATTTAAACGTGTGACCTAATCAAAAGTAAACCGACACAAATTAATTAATTTACCCTAATCTATAAAAAAAAACATTATTAGATTTGAAAATACCCCAAATAACTGTGTAGGTATTAGATTTCAAAATACCCGAAATTCAAAAGGAAGATTGATAGGATTGATGCAATTAACGTATTCGTCAATATTCATGTCACTCATGTCAACAGAAAATGCGTCAATATACTTGTCACGTACATTCGACATTAGTAAAAGAACACCAAGAAACAAATGAAAAATGGCGTCAATATACTTGTCACGTACATTCGACATTAGTAAAAAAAACACCATGAAACAAATGAAAAAATGCGTCAATATACTTGTCACGTACATTCGACATTAGTAAAAAACCACCAAGAAACAAATGAAAGTATGCCAAGAATACAGAGAACAAATTGCCATGCTGACTGATAGAGCTTTTTGTTACAATTCCATGGAACGCAAAATTTAAAGTATGATCAAACTCTGAATCAACACTCAAATGGAATGGATGGATAACCCCCCATATCCTGTGCCCACATCAGAGCAACCAAAACTTAAAGTATGATCAAACTCTGAATCAACACTCAAGTGGAATGGATGGATAACCCCCCATATCCTGTGCCCACATCAGCGGAGATCATTATTAGGAGTCAAAAGCGTCCGAACAAACCACTGATCGATCCCACCTACAGAGATCATCAACCACTAAAGTCAAGCCCCCATGACAATCCGAAGACTAGCACGACGAAGCTCAGTGCCCCCCCACTACGGAAAACCAGGAGGTATCTTGGGGAGTCAGAAACTGGATCCCGGCAAGCCAACCAATAAAGTCACCAACCAACTTAAGCGTTGAAATATATTATTTTATGTAGAATAATTTTTTTTGGAAAATAAAAGTAATAAAGTTGTTGACATGTATTGAGTTGAAATTTTAGTGGACATTTCACTCATAGTTCAGTACAGAAGTGTTGAAATTAAGTTAGTCCAGTGTAGAATGTAGAAGTGTTGAAATTAAGTTAGTCCAGTGTAGAATGTTGAATTGATAAGTTAGTTTAACATTTTTTCAGGGTAGAAAAAGCATAATATTATTTTTGTAAGAGATATAAAAGAGTCAAAATGTACTGTCAGCTTGTCAGCCTGGATATAGCATATGTTTCAATGACAATGAAACTGTAACACCAGTGAAGCCATATCTTGATATATCTAGATCGGGCCTGTGAACCCATCACGATAGAGCAAAATAGAAAAAGACATGTCGAAATGATGACCATATACAAAAGCAAGATCGGAGAAAAGGACCTCCTTCTGAAAGGATAAAGAGAAAACTGTCTGCATTCCGAAGAAAGCCAAGAGTTTGACATAGAAGTGTTGAATTCAAGGTAATTGCAGATTTTTGAAATATTTTTAAATTTGAGGATCAGGAGAAAAGTTAAACAATTAACCTTTCTCTTCTAATCATCAAATACCAAAATATTCAGAAAGAAAGTGAATATTGGTGCTACTACATATGGAAAACCCAGGAGATATCCTAACTAGGGTGTCAGAGAGTGGATCATAAAGTAATCAATCAATTAAGATTTTTTTAAATATATTATTTTACTTATAATAAATTTCTTTTAACCATCAAATACCAGAATATTCCAAAAGAAAGTGAATATTAGTGCTGCCTCATATGGGAAAACCAGGAGATATCCTGGCTGGGGTGTGAGAGAGTAGATCATAAAGTAACCAATCAACCAAGCTTTTTTTAAATATATTATTTTACCTATAATAAATCTCTTCTATCCATCAAATACCAGAATATTCCGAAAAAAAGTGAATACTAGGGCTGCCCCATATGAGAAAAATATCCTAACTGGGGTGTCAGAGAGTGGATCATAAAGTAACCAATCAACTAAGTTTTTTTTAAATATATTATTTTACTTATAATAAATGTCTTCTAACCATTAAATACCAGAATATTCCGAAAAAAAGTGAATACTAGTGTTGTCTGGGAAATGAGTTGTCTTTAGAGCAACTTTTTGGACTCTTTGGTGCTGGAATTCGAAAATTTGAGGTGAAAACTTGATTTCTATTATTTAAATTGGTTTTTTGACTGTATATGTGGATTTAACACACTCAAAAACCCCACGGCACTTCGATTGTGCAAGGGTTACCCATCAAACTTGTGATTTCAATAAATTTCTGCAGGATTTTAGAAAAATTAAACCAGAAAAACCTACTGGAAATCTTTACAGAGACTTTTAACACATGATCAATAATCCATGAAATCCAAAAAATCCAAGCCTTTTGCCAAGATTTGTCTTCTAACCATTAAATACCAGAATATTCGGAAAAAAAAGTGAATACTAGTGCTGTCTGGGAAATGAGTTGTCTTTAGAGTAACTTTTTGGACTCTTTGGTGCTGGAATTCGAAAATTTGAGGTGAAAACTTGATTTCTATTATTTAAATTGGTTTTTTGATTGTATCCACGGCACTTGTGTAAGGGTTATCTATCAAACTTGTGATTTCAATAAATTTCTGCAGGATTTTAGAGAAATTAAACCAAGAAAACTCACTAGAAATCTTTGCAGAGACTTTTAACACATAATCAATAATCCATGAAATCCAAAAAAATCCAAGCCTTTTGCCAAGATTTGGCCGAGGAAAGAGATATTGAGTTTGTAGTTGCAGTCTTGTTTGATGAAGCGTCAGAAGTTTCGAGTTAAGTGGAAATAATGCTGCTGTCTCAGGACTAGCGTATTCCGAAAGTTTGCGAGAGTTGCCTCACATTCCTCGCCCTATTGATTAACCGTACTGGCAAGCGTGCTTTACATTATTCCTTATCCATTTTACTACTGTGTTACTGTATTACTCTCTTACTTCTTTCTGACTTTACTGAGCTTAATAGTGGAAAAATCTATAATAATTATTTACTTGTTAAATCAGTGGTGGATATATTGATTGTTGGTTGCTATTCTTGAATGCAAGTCAATTTATTATTATTCAAGTAAAATCATGTCATCTGGATTGATTTGTAAGTGGTTCCATAATGGGTAAGTTTTGATTTGCTAATGGTTTCTTAATGGGTAAGTTTTTACTTTTTAGATGTATTTTGGGTATGGGGACATTAATACTTATTTGGTGAAATTTTGATCATTTTTCCCAATATTTGCTTGTTTTATGTTTTGTTTTTCTTTTCGCTATAGTTTAGTTATATAATTTTGGCTAGACAATAGTTTTGTTCTTAGAAATGTGTTTTTAAATACATAAATAGATTCATATACTCAAAAAGTCTTAAACATGATCATTGGAATTATGCAGATTTTACATTTTAAATTTGTAATTCTAGCCCATTCTTATCATATTAGAAACAAAATTCTTGGAAAATATGCTCCAACAAAACAAAAACTTAGAAGAATTAGACTAGAACTAAAATTGTTATCATTTAGTCAAAAATAAAAAGAACTTACTACTTGTTTGCAGTTTTTTCCATAAAAGATTTATATTTATTTTTGCTATAACATGCTCATTATTTGGAATTTTCTTTACAAAATTTTGGTTATTTAGCTTAAGATGCATAGGATTGTTTCCTATTTGCAAAATTATTATTAGTATATTCTAACTATCTTCAGCTAAATAAACAAAATCAGCACATATTATGGACCAGCCTAGATCCATTTTAACCCGGATCGATCAAGCGCTGAGAGGGATCCAATCTCTCAAGTTGACAACCTCTTTTTTGAGTGCAAAACTTGAGGAAAGGTTTGCACCTCGAGAGATTTGATCCCTCTGGGTGCTTGATAGATTCAGGGTAAGATGGATCTAGGTTGGTTATATATATATGTGTGTGTGTGTGTGTATTTCTTTCATGTTCCCCCTCTCTATCTCAACCCCCAAACATACACACTCTCTCTCCATATCCATCTCTGTGTCTCCCTCCCTCTTCCTCTCTGCCTTTCTCTCTTCCCTCTTTCTCTCCTCTCTCCCTCACTCTCTCTCCATCACTCCCTCTTCATCTCCTCCATCTTTGTGCCTCCCTCTCTCTCTCTTGCTCTTCTCTCCTTATCTCTATCCGCACATCTTCTCTATCTTCCCTACTCTCCTCTTTCCCCCCCTCTCTCTCCATCTCTCCCTTGTGACTCCCTCTCTCTCTCCACCTCTATCTCTCTATTTCTTTGTTCTTTCTTCCCTCTCTACCCCCTCCAATTCCATATCTCTCTCACCCCCTCTCTTCTTATCTCTCTCCCCTCCTCTCTCTCCCACCTCCCTCTCTCTGTCTCCCCATAATTCTCTCTCTTTGCCCTCCAGCTTTGTTACTATCTCCCTCCCTCTCCCTCTCCCTCTCCCCCCCTGTTCCCTTCACTTTCACTTTGCTTTGTCACTATGTCCCTCCTTCTCTCTCTTCCTGTCTCTTCCCTTCACTTAGCTTGTTTTCATCGTTTGGATCCTTAGTTAATATGGATCTATGTTGGTTCTTACTAATACTAATTGTATTATATAAATTTCACATCTTTAAATATACATTTATCCTCATTTTTAAATTTATTAAGACCTTAATTTAATATCTATGGGAATATTTTTAGTAGTCATAACGATAGAGGGTTTAGATATATATCAAAACTAATTATAACCCTTTTCTTTAGCTTCAATTAAAAAATGTTATAAATTAAATTAAAATAAAATATTTTTATTGTGAAATAAGTTATGGTTTTTGGGCCTCTGGTATTGATAAGCCATGGTATTGGCTCATGGTATTATAACAAAACCTATTTACAAGTTAATAATATCCATGGTAAAGTGAGGGTGAATATCGATGGTTAAGAATCTTGTCATATTGTTATAAAATATTTTGATTGTGAAATAGGTTATGATTTTTTGGCATGTGGTATAACCCCAATGGTATTAGCCCATGTTATTGTAACAAAGCCTATTCACAAGTTCATAATATCAATGACAAAGTGGGGGTGAATATCCATGATTAAGAATCTTATCATATTGTTATAAAATATTTTGATTGTGAAATAAGTTATGTTTTTTGGGCATGTGGTATTGATAAGTCATGGTATTGGCCCATTGTATTGTAACAAAGCCAATCTTTTACAAGTTAATAATATCCACTGTAAAGTGGGGGTGAATATCCATGGTTAAGAATGTTGTCATATTGTTATAAAATATTTTGGTTGTGAAATAAGTAATGGTTTTTGGGCTTGGGGTATTAATAAGCCATGTATTGGCTCATGGTATTGCAACAAACGCTATTCACAAGTTAATAACAAAATAAAAATATAACAAATTGAATTTCATTATTTTTATTACTTTAACTTTTATAATTAATTGAGCCAAATAAAAATATATCAAATTGAATTTTATTATTTTTATTACTTTAAATTTTATTATTAATTGAACCAACATTTAGATGTTTGCACTCATCCCTGATAACTTTTGTCTTTTTATTATTATTATTTTTTAATTAAGCCGATATTTAAAATTGTTTACATACTTACATTACACCTACACATCTACTCTAGCTCCTCTCGGCTCAATAAACACACCTTTAACCAAGGCCTCGGATGGCAACGTATTGGTAGTTGTTGCATGGGACTAGTGTGGAAGGGAATTTTTTATTGATAGAAACAAGTACAATATGTTTGGATATTTGTATTGGAGATAACATACACTTAGTTGTATTTCAATTATATTAGTATGGAGTCATGCATGACAACATCATTATTTTTTTATTAAAATGACTTGCGGAAATAATCACATCCGACTCGTTTAGAACCAACCAATGTGGTTCAACGTTAGGACAACATGAAGAATCAGATCAAGGTCACAAGTTAAATAGAGGAATCCATCATTCAACTGCTATAAAAACATCTATTTTAAGCCAAGGAAACAACTACTATTGACCAAGGAAATGACTACTTTTGACCAAGGAAACAACTACAAGGGACTAGGCAGCAACTACAATTGACTGGACCAATAGACAGGAAAAGGAATAAAACTAATTTAATTAATTAATTAATTAAATAGTTAGTTTGTTAAGTGAAATCTTTCTTCTTCTTCTTTTTTTTTAATTTGTCTATGTATTATTATAGGAACATTATAAAACTAGTTAGTTAATTAGTCAATATAATTATGAGATTATTTATTTAATATTTAGTTCTATATAACTAATTTGTTCTAATGAACTAAAAGTCAAAACCTGAAACATAAAAATACTTTAAATTACATGAATTACTATAGAACTATTAATAATTAGTTAGTTTTTGATTTTTTTTAGTGGTTCAGGAGTACCCTTGGTCATTGGGTAGCCGCTATGTCCACAGTAACTTGGCAGATCCACCACGAAGGGGGATCATATCCCCTCGGCCTATGTATTGATCTGACCCCAAGGGCTTTTGGGTAGAATCATCCCTGTGACCTCCCGTATGACGAGGCACTACTTTGACCAGTTGAGCTAACCCTTGGGGCTAGTTAGTTAATTAGTTAATATGATACTAAGTTTATTTATTTATTTATTTATTTACACAGTATAAGTAACTCAATAGGTAATAAATTAAGGGTTAGTACTATGAATATTTTTGGGATAAATTGTTTATAATTATTTAACTTACATATTAAATTTATTTAAGTTCATTTACCAAAGGTATCATGGGATAAATAGGGAATAATCACCAAGGTTTATTAATTGATGTGATTATGGCCGAAAGTCATTTTAATAAACTTGATATGGATCACAGAAGCTTAAATTCAATAACATCATTATTATCACCAAGAGGCACTCCACAAGCACATTCACATTGAGTTCTACTAAACTCTACTTACATGAGAAAATTAATTAATGACTGCATGGCCAATTAACTAGGGTTATCACCACTTACATGAGACAATTAACTAATAACTGCATGGCTAGTTAACTAAGACTAAGTGTGAGGTGTCATTAGTGCATGTTCACATCTTTTTAGATTCACTACTATATTAGCTCAGCCATGTAGAATATATTGCACTGGATTGTATTCTCTCATTTTTTTTTTTTTTGTGCATGAATAGAATTCATTAATTATTTTCTCTATCAAATTTCTTTCTTCTTTCCTTGCAAAACGTGTTCATTGTTTTCTATCTATATCCAATATGTGCATGTTGCATATACAATTTCACATGGTATTAGAGCCCATGGGAGCTAGGAGAAAGGAACATAAACAATCTATTTGTGGGTATTGAACATTAGAGCTATCAGAAAAAATGAAGTTTCCCCATTCTAAAATTCTCACGCCATATAACTATACCAAATGAAGCCAAAGATTCTACTTCAACTCAAAAATATAAACTTGTATTGAATAGCCATGGAAACAGGGATTGAATCAAATTCCATAGTTGAAAAATCCAAACATTTCAATCGCATGGATCATGCCTTTGGTCTATTGCGCTAATTAATTTCTCTAGAATCATGGTTTTATGTTGAAGCACACACCACTCTAAATCATGTTTGGACAACTTCGGATGCACTCTTTGTGAAGCAGGGTGAGATGTGATGTCACATCCTTGAAAATGAGCTCAACTTATCATATCCAAGTTGTTTCAAAAACATTCGATATTTTTTCACAAGGTTCAAAGCCTTATTACCCCAATTGAAAGAATGAAAAATTGAAAAATCCAAGCAAGAAATCCAAATAATTCTTTCCATATTGTCAAAATAGGATCCAAAGTATGTTATATTTGTCTCCACTTTTCACATAGTTAGGCTTGCAATGGGAGCAACTTTCAGAATACCCACACTCGATGCTTTTGTTGAGTCCTTGATACATGAGCAGGATAAGCTCATAAATATGGGGACATTGAAAAGTTTCAAAGCCCATGCACTCGTTTTGCATGAAAGGGACAAGGCCACCTTGAAATTCAATTAGAAATCCAAATGCAAAGGAAAGGAAAAATAACCAAATCCAAGAAAAGGATGCAATCCCAAACATGCAAATGGTTAATCAAAATAAAACTATTACAACCATGGTTAACATCTGAAATCATCATTCCTGAAGAAGAAAATTTATCTCATGGCACTAACTCTTAAACAAAACAATCTTCGTGATTGTATTCGAAAGAGTGCCAAGAAGTAGGAAGGAGAATGAGCACCTAAAACAAGAGGGAATGCACATGCATTAATTTATATCCATTCTTCTAATGATGCATGGACCATATATTATGGAGATTTACGTCATATGAAAGCCACAAATTATACTCTCCCATCTTTAGACCCGTATATTGGTCCTATTATTCTCATGGGAGATGATTCTCTAGTAGAGCCAACTATACAAGGGATAGTAGATCTTGGAGATGGAAGTTTTGATAATATTTTGCATATTCCAAAGCTTTCAGTAAATCTTCTCTCTATGTATCAAATGACACATACCAACACTAGGAGAGTTGAATTCACCCTAAATTTAGTGAACATATATGACATGCAAGATAACTCCAAGTTTTCAGTGTGTAAAGTAAATCATCAGTCTCGTTTGTAATTTTTTTGTCGAATTTGTTCCTTAATCGGATCCCACTTTTCTACTGATGCATGCAAATGATGAAAGTAGAATTTGGCATGAAAGGTTTGGACACATAAATTCCATATACATGCAACAACTTAGCAAACAGGTGATGCTGAGAGACCTACCTACCATAGAATTTTTTATGGAGTTTGTAAAGGATGTGATCTTAGAAAGCATCCACAAGAAAGTTTGGGAAGGAGCATGCATGGAGGGCCTCCTCTCATTTGGGCCTTGTTCGCAGTGATCTT
Source organism: Pinus taeda (assembly GCA_000404065.3). Taxonomy (NCBI): domain Eukaryota; kingdom Viridiplantae; phylum Streptophyta; class Pinopsida; order Pinales; family Pinaceae; genus Pinus; species Pinus taeda. The sequence continues at coordinate 68,239 of APFE031741276.1, read as the reverse complement.
ATGGGGCCATTCCCATATCCATCCATAGGCAAAGCTATATATTTACTCACATTCATATATGATTACACAAGATACACATGGGTGCACTTTCTCAAACTCAAATATAAAGTATTTTTTCATTTGAATATTTTTAAAGTCCATGCATAAAAGAAATCTAGAGACATGATCAAGATACTCCATACAAATACTACGAGGGGCAAGTATGTCAAAAAGGATGTCCAACATTTTTGTGATGAAGTAAGAATATACTTGCAATACATAGTTCCTTACACTCTGCAACAAAACAGGGTAGTTGTGAGGGAGAACAGATCCTTGAAAGAGATGGTCAGTTGCATGTTGGATGTAAGGTTCCTTCCTTCCAAATTGTGGGTTGAAGCGATCAACTATGCCTTGTACATACAAACTAGATCTACTCACAAATCTATTACAGGAATACCACTTTTTTAAGCATGGAGGGGAATGCAACCAAAAGTTACATATTTCCACATTTTTAGATCTCGTGCATGGGCCAACATTCTTGCAGAAAAGAGGAAGGATTTGGAGCCTCAAAACAAAGAGTGAATCTTTTTTGGATATTCAGATGATGTAAATGGATACATATTGCTAGATATTTCAACAGAAAAATTCTCCAATGAGAGAAGTATCTAATTTGAAGAAAGTTCCCCTACCCACATCTAAGGAAAAGCATGCAAAAACTTGTATGCCTCCTTCTATAGTAGATATAAGAGATGATGTATCTAGTCATTTAGATCATATTACATATCTAATTTTCGAAGCGATTTAGAAGATTGCGAGCATGCATGTGAAGACTCAGATTCCCAACAACTTTTGACATAGAAGTGGCACCTCATGAGTGATCTCTTGGATGATCCTGCCACGAGATATCATTTTGAAGCACCACGTGGACTCACAACTACAGAACTAGTTATACCTATGCATTGCTACATGGTTCTAGCATCTGAGTCTCAAACTTACACAAAAATTGTAGGGAATTCTTTATGGGAAGCAACTATGGACGAGGAGTATAGCTCCCTCATTAAGAACAAAACTTGGGACATGGTTCTACTTATTTCAAGTCATAATCTTGTCAAATGAAAGTGGGTCTACATGACAAAGAAAACATTGAATGGACTTGTCAGATAAAACAAAGCATTGTTGGTTGCTAAAGGCTTTCAGTAGGTTCATGGAATCGATTATGATGAAAACTTTGCTCCAGTGGCCAAAATGGATTTAGGTTGGTTTAATTCCCCCCTTTAAATAGGTTATATTCCACATGCATACCATGGGTTTTCATAGACTTGGAGCCCAAAAACCATTGGTAACTTAACCAAGTTAATTTTACGTTAACTTCCCAACAATTTTTTTCTTTTTTAAATGTTAGTTTGAAGTTATTTTTATTTTAATATAGGGTTTTTTTTTTATCAAGTCAAAATGTTTACAAGACATTACAACATCTCTACCATATTGGGCTAGAGAGTGCCTCTTGGTGCAATTACTAGCCTAGATTCATCTTAACTCTAGAGCCTACAAGGATCAAATCTCTTTCACTATAAAATAGGTATCTCTTCAATTTGCATCTCAAGATATTTGGTAGCTCCAAAGTTTAAATAGGTTAAGTTCCACATGAATACCACGGGTTCTTATAAACTCTGAGCTAAAAAAAAGTTAACCAAGTCAAGTTTACCTAAATTACTCAACAAAAATTAATAATAATAATAATGTAGATTTTTAATTTGAATTTATTTTAATTTGAAGTTATTTTTATTTTAACATAGATTTTTTTTACAGAGTCAAAATGCTTACATGACATAACATATCTATTATATTGGGATGGAGAGTGCAATAACCTTATTTAAAATAACAATTGTTATTTAATAATAAAAGAACTAATATATAAGTTAAATATGCATACATTTTTAAAAATTAAGCAAAGAGATTCTTAACCATGGAGATTCACCCACACTTTCTCATGGATATTCTTAATTTTTAAATAGGCTTTGTTATAATATCATGGCTCAAAAATAACACATGCCCAAAAACCATAACTCAATTCATCCAACACTTGTTCATAAGACATTTGCTTTATTAGTGAGTTTAACTGAAAGGGAAGAAAATTACATAACTACTTTAGAAATAAATCTTAACCTTTGATTTGTGTATACTACTATGAATATTCTAGGATATTTTGTGGAGGTTAAATCCCTACCATCCACTTAATAATTATTGATAATTAAATTAAAATTTTGGAAGCAGTGTTCAAAATAAATCTTAAGAATTATTGAAAATGATTTTAACTATTTTTGAGATAAATCACAATCTTTAGTTTAGGAATATTGTTAAGAATATTCTAGAAAAACCTTTGGAGGTTAAATCCATAACATCTACCTTATAATTATTGATAATTAAATTAAAATTTTGGAATCCCCACTCCAAAATAAACACACATATCTATATGACTTTTTTTTAGTTAATAAATTTAATTGAAAGGGGAAAATGGACATAAAAACTTTTGAAATAAATCTTTGATTTGTAACTACTACTAAGAATCTTTTAGAATATTTTATAGAGGTTAAATCCCTACTATCCACTTAATAATTGTTAAGAATATTTTAAAATATTATATGGAAATTAAATCTCTGCCATCCACTTAATAATTATGAATAATTAAAATTAAATTCTAAGAAATTTATTTCAAAATAAACACACCTATTAATAAATTAAATAAATTTATATAACTTTAACAAACTAATTTTATTAATAATAAAAGAAGGAAACAGTGATAAATGAAATAATATGAGAAATAATATTATTAAATTTAATGTAAATGTGAAACATGATATATATAATTTTATTTATGTTTTAATAATATTGATTTTATTATAATAGTTATATTTATATTTATTATTTTTGCATTTGATTTTTTTTAAGTAAGAGAAGTTCTATTATATTAAAATGCGGTAATTACAATCAAAGTGGTGTGTCTTTAGCTTACAACTCATACAAAGATTACAAAGATTTTGCTTTTTGTTCTTACAAAATATACAAAAATTGCTCTTCCATGCGGGTTGAATGCTCTGATAGAGACTGTTTCCCTTCAAATGATTTTTAGCTTGACTACTCTAGAATTCTCAGCCTCGCCATCAACTTGTGAATTAATTATTGTACTCTATTTTACAGATGATATTATTAGAGAGTGAGTCCTAATGAGGACTAAATACTGAAACAGAGAAAACACAAAAAGTGCCCAAAACAAGAAGTAAGAACAATTCATCAAACTTAGTTGTTTGAGGGGTCCTTCTTCAACCTGAGCAACTTTTCAGTGGTACTGCCTGCAAGGGCATCCTTAGAGGCCTGATGGCTGGTGGAAGCCACACTTGTCTCTCTTTTAATGCTTGACAAACCTCCTCCACTGGCCTGCATGGTGGCGATGTAGTGCTTCAGCAACTCGTACTAGGGTGAATCCTTCGTTACAAAGTGACAATGATGAACAGAGTCCACATACACTGTGAATTTTTCATTCAGCATGTCAATCTTGGCCTCCAGAGTCTTGGTATTTTAACTTTTCTCCTATATAGAGAGGTCGAGCATAGTTTTGAGATTCCAGGAGATCTCAATGGTCTTGATATATACATTCTCCGTCGCCCTCGTGAGTCCAGGGTTCGGGATCCATTCAAATTGTGTAGGTTTTAACCCTGTACAAAAATTACCTATAGATAAATTCTAAAAATAGAAAATAAACAATGATGAGAATATAAAACAATTACACAAGTATTCCCCCTAGATCCCAAAACTGAGACTACTAGATTGATTTTTCATTATATTCCTTTCAATGTTACAATCCATATATATACATGTTGAAGCATTCATAAACCCCAATCCATTAACCTTGGATTAGAATATAACCATAGTTCCCTTAACCAGATTTACAAAATACCATGGGCAGGAAACCATCATGCCCAAAACCATCTGCAAAACCTATGCACAAAACCATAGGTAGCTCTGCCCACCTAATATAGTGTCAAAAACCATAGGTAGGTGTGGCCAGTCATGGAAATAATATAACACAACCAATATTCTCGCACTTGTTGTTTTCTTTGCCACACAGGGGGTCATATGTGAGCTTAGTCATTGATCGAGCCCTAAAACACCCATTGTTTCTCTACACCAAGAAAATTTCTTAGTGCTCACAGACTTTGTCAATGCATCTGCGACATTCTTCAAAGTGTCCACCTTTACCAGCAACACCTTTTTTTCCTCAACCATATCCCTCACAAAGTGATACTAAACATCAATGTGTTTTGTCTTTGAATGATAAGCAGGGTTCTTTGCCAAGAAAATTTCACTATGGTTGTCACAATCTATCCTTACAGCTCGTTGTACTAACCCCATACTTCAACAAAATCTCTGCAACCAAATTGCTTCCTTGCTTGCATGAGTGGCTTCCATGTATTCTACCTCTGTATTTGAAAGTACCACTATAGACTGTCTCTTGCTCATCCAACTGACTGCACCTCCAAATAGGTTATGTTATCCTCCACAATATCCCAAGGTTGAGAAAGGAGATTGAAGGAGTTAACCTCAAACCACTTAGGGTTCAGCAGCTAGCCCTGCTAAACCAAAGAGGTATCTCTCTATGAACTCACAACCAATGATGACTAGAGTGGGAAAATATGTTAGGCTAGATATGTTCAACTAGGGTTTTGAATATTTTAGGGTTTTGATGGATCATGAGGGAAAATCAGGGAACTAGGTCAAAAACTCAAAGGTTTCAGTTGCAAGAAATATAAAGGAGCAGGGTAGGTATACCTTTGTGATATTTTGGGGTTTTGTAGATGTAGTGTAGGGTGGAAAAGAAAAGATCAAAATGAACATGGAAAGCATGATTTCATTTATCAGAAGACAAGTTACATAAACATGAAGTTCCTAACAAAAGAGAGCTTAAAATTAAGAATTTTGTTTAAAACCTCTTAGGAAAATCATTGAAAAGCATTGACATGGAAAGAATATGGATTTATTATTCATATAAAACTATAAAAAAGAGAAAACATTATCACAAACTCACAACACAAGAATTCCTGAATAATATTTGCAACTGTCCTTTGATTTCTGTAAAAAAGTGATTGTTATAGCTCCAAATCTCACTATTATGGTTTGTGATGCTGCACTCATGGCCTAGGGCAACCCCTCCTTCCAGACCTAGTCCCAAATTTAAAAAACAATGTTTTATTCTCTGTATGCGACATTGCCCTGAGTTAAATGCGTGTATACACGGGTTCGCATATACCCAACCCGCGTATATGTATTAAAACACTTAAAAAAATATAAAACTCCTTATTTTCGGGTGGAGATCGTGGGTTTTACCTGCTGATCACCTGTTAGTGCCCATGGACCAACTGTTCCCAACCAATTCCTAACTAAAAAACTACTTTGGGATTGGTATAAAAAGACATCAAAGGGAAGGCCTAAAGGAGGAGAGAAGAGAGAGAAAGGTTATTATACTTAGATTTTCCCCCTGACCAGGTCTGAAGACCCTTGTGCCTTCTGCACTTCCCCCATTTGTACAGGAAACCCTTGTTTCCTTGTGATTTGATGTTCATCCACTAGTTATGGCATCATGGAGTGAGTCTTGGAAGGAGATATGCTAGGGGCTTGAGGCGGGACAGATCCGGAAGGAAGCTTTGCTTGGAGCCTGCGAAAGGTTACTCAGGTGATATTACTCCTTTTGTACATTCTATTTGTCTATAATAAAGAAACACATCTTGGTTCCCGCTATGCTTCTTCTTTATGTTTATGATGTTCATGTTTGAATTTCATATGTGAATGGTGGTTTAAAGTTCATACCTAACTTCCTTCTTTTATAAAATAAAGATGATTTCTGTATAAGTCTTTGTCCATATACTGCTGTATTCTTTGGAATTGGTTGTTTTACAGGAAAAAGGAGCGAAAGGGACTTGAAGAAGGGTTTGGACCCTTGAGGAACTTCTCGAACATAGGACCTGAGGTATGCCCTTCTTACTTCAGAATTTGCTTTTGATAGCATAATGGCTGTGTGAATGTGTGTTTCTCTGTTTAGACAACTTTCGGTCTACTAGGGTTTCCACCCAAAAGCCCTATGGGAGCAAATCCCTCAACAGAATTGGCGACTCCACTGGGGACAACATTCTTGTTGTTCCTAGTTTGGGTGTTTGTCAAGCCAATCAGGGCTCAGTTGCTTGTTGGTTTGCTGTTACTGTTTGGTCTGTTCTTGACTTCTGAGTTTTACTAGTTTCTTCAGTTTGTTTTTATTTTTCTTGAAATATTTCATATACGTTGTTTTCCTTAGTTACAGAAGCATATGTATGCTATTTTCCTAAAGTAAACCTGCATATACGTAGGTTTCCTCAGGCACAGTCACGTATACATGCAATCTGCACTTAAGTATAGTCGCGTATATCTTGCAACTTTCAAGATTTATAAATTTTTGTGTCTCTGAAGTTTGTCTGGTGTTTTGAGTCAGTTTGAAACAGTCATTTTTGCTAGTATCAGTTGTTTGTTTTACAACAAGCGTCTTACTCCGATTTCTCTCTAATTATAAGGAGTATTGGTCTTGTTTTGTGTTTGCAAGCGTCATCCTCTTTTTGCTAAAAACATGCAAGATTTCTTGTTGAATCTTGGCTGCTCTGATTTATCAGAGCAGAAAGATTGTTATCAATCTTTGTGTTGAATTTTTCTTTTGGTGACTTTTTGTTTGCTTGACAAAACCGCATTTTGTGACCATTTACTTCTTTGTTTCATCAAAGTTGTCAATTGATGCTTTCTTGAAATTGTCTTTTTGATCTTTTTTGGTCTTTGTTACCAAAGCTTTCATTGCTTCTTTCGATTGTCAAAAAGCATCTTTAAACACATTTGTTTTTGTTGAGTTTTCATTCATTGTATGGTGTCAACTTGAAAAAGTGTTTCTTGCTTATTGTTTCAATCGCAAAGTTTCAGTTTTGTTGGGAGAATTTTTTAAAAGACTTTGTTGTTGCTACTTTGAAGAGAACTTTTTGAAAAGTTTTGTTTTGCTTTCTTGAACTTGATTTTCACTTGGTTTCCTTTTGGTGAATGAAAGTGCTTTATGTTTGTCTTGAGTTTTGTTTATAGTGTTTAGACGAAATGAATGGTAGCATTTCATATTCCATCTAGACATTGTAAGTGGCAAAAGAAAATTTGATAAGCAAAGCAACTTTCATTTCTTGTTTTAGAGTTGTTTTCAATCTTGCATTAAGCATATAGTTGTTGCATTAGGATAGATTTGCATCTCTTTAGGCATAAATAGTTTTGTTAACTCGCAAATGTGAAGTGTGAATCAAAGAAAAAGAAAAGAAAAGTTTGTTTCATTAGAAGTTTCCTTTTGAACCCTGTAGAAATTACTCTTCATCGAAAAACAATGACAAGCGCACATGCATATAGTTATGTTTTATTAATTTCTTTTGTGTCGAAAAAAAACCACTAGTTTCATTTCCATCATCTCTTGACTTAAAGAACATACTTTAAAATCAAGCGCTAACTAAAATTCACTAGAACTTTTTCTTTTAAGTTAAAATACACCAACAAGTTTTAGGATTTTAGGGCCTTGGATTAGGCGAGTGGAGAGTTAACTCTCCAAGGCCATTTAAATGTCAAACATAGGAGTCTGAATAACGACAGAAAATCCAATAGCGTTAGGAAGACCAGGAAAGCTCCGGATCTCAGAGTTAAGCACGAGGGTCTGTGAAGACAGGGAAGAGAGATACCCCCTCTCCTACTTGTTTGAACTTACCTCATGACTATTCCGCCTGGCTTCTGCGACGAGTTGGTATCCATAGTTGCTACTCCTAGGGAAGTACATAGGTAGTTGCGGAGGGGAATCCCGTGGCACTTGAGGTTGACGTTGTATCACTCTCGACAGTACTACTGGAGGGCACCCTTGTGAATCTTGGGGGCTTGTATCGGCGTAGGCTATTGTTAGGAGGTCAACGTAACTTCCTCTGTTACCTTCGTTGATAGGTCTGGGCTTTCATCATCCCAGACTATCTTCGGAAGGCCCCTTATTTTTCACTTTCTCGTATTTTGGTGTTCGGTCCTAATCAGCCGTAGTGGAAATACTTAGAAGTTGTTTGATTGGATGTATCTTTAGGGACTTTATAGTGTGTGCTCTGTGCTCCTAGTTGGCCTAGCTTTCAATTTTTTGAGTCTTTAATTAGATCTTAATCAGAAATTTCAAAGTGGTTGACCGATCTCCTAGACGATCTCAAAGACTTCATGGTCTTTCACCACCGAGTTTAGAGCCTTCTCTGAGAAGGCATAGAGGTAATAATACCGGTGCATTTCATCCCACGGTAATTGACGCATCGGGGATTGATCCTCTTCTCCAGGGCATTAGTATTGAAGCAAGGCCTAGTACTTCCGTGGAACAAGAGACGAACACTCCATTTCTTTCTGGAGTTCGCATACAAGCAGAGAATAATATAGAGGTAGAAGAACTTTCAAAGTCGTTAGCGGCTTCGAATTCTCCCCTACCGTCTAGTCATCCACATGTATTGCAATACGTTGGGACTCTGACGCATAGACCATCAAGTCCAGGTTACGCCATGCGCTTACCTTCGATGACCACTGCTGGAAGCATGGCTTCTACAAGTGCTACAACTGTACAGACTCCCATATCTGTACAAGGGGGAGGAACTATTTCCATCCCCTCCGTATCTTTATTTGGATCTTTTTCTAGTACATCTTTTGTTGGGTCTACTTCCATTCCGTCCATGAGTGGAAATTCCCAAACCAATGCTTTTGGTTCTGGATTCTTCCCATTTGGTGCCCACTCACAGGGCATTCCTTCAGCTCCGTTCAGAGCCGCCACGTCCATGATGAGTGGATCGGCTTCATTCCAAGGTTTTCCATTTGGAAGTGGTCATATACCACATTCCAACCCAACAATAGGATCCATGCCTTTTTCTTCTGTAGGACAAAGCAACAATCCTTTCAAAGGCTGGAATAACCCTGGGCTTAGTGGTGCTGGAACTGGGAATCCATATTTCGGCCAATATGGGAATAGGTTGTATACCATGGTTAGTTCATTCCAAAGTATTCCTCCCCTAGCTTTGGCTTGGAATCGATATCAGGGGTTATCAACTCCTTATAATCCTTTAGGAGGAAACTTTGCCGGGTATGGTGGATATACGGCCGGAGTTGGTCAAACTCTGAGTTTAGCTAGATCACAATGCTTGCCTTTTGGTTCATCGGATTCTACTGGTTACTTCGGCCAGCCTAGTTCCTTCCAAAATCTAGGCCAATCTTTTCAGAGCTTTGGGAGTTCCGCCCAGTCAGGGTGGAATCCCTAAGCTCCTCCTAGACTTTCATTTCTGGCAACGTTAAACTTGTCAGATCTCACTAAGTTAACTAACGACCCAATGAAGTACAATCTGGCCTGGCCTTCGGTCCCAACTAAAATCCCTTCGGACATTCCAAAATTCGAAGGGAAGAGTGGTGAGGACCCGGGCGACCACGTAACCATGTTCCACTTATGGTGCTCATCGAACTCCCTGATCGATGACTTGGTTAGGTTGAGATTATTTCAACGCACCTTGATTGGTAACGCAGCCAAGTGGTATATAGAGTTTCCTGGGGGTAGATTTACATCATTCGCCGACTTAGCCAATATTTTCTTAAACCATTTTCAGTTGCCTATCCGGTATGATGCCGGAACCGAACTACTGGCCACTTTTCATCAGGATAGGGCAACTCACATTTCTGATCATATTCAGGAATGGAGATAGAGAAAGAGGCTCATTAAAGCTGATATCCCTCTAGAGTACCGTCTCAAGTGGTTTTTGAAGTCTTTGATACCTGAGATCTCCAAAGATGTCTCCATGTCTGGGGTCTATTCTAGGGAGCAAGCCATTTTTAGGGCCCAGCAATTAGAATTGATCTACTCTTAGTCTGGGATCCTACAAAACTACTTGCCAGATGCTCCTAGATCTAAGGTTGACGTAGCTAAGTTGAAGCCAGGTCCCCACGTGGATGGTATTGTTGGGTCGATAGACACAAATACGGTGAACTTGTTGAATCAATTACAGCAGTTGTCTTTACAAACTGCTTCTAACAACCAAGTCACATCGTCTAACCCTTCGGCTTCCCAAACTTCTTCGATTAATTCCAGCCAATCTGATAACCCCAAAGGAAATCAAAATTCCAATGGGAAAAAGAAAGCACAAAGTAAGAAAAAGAACCAAGATGGGAAGCCTGATGCAAATAAATCCGGAAATAATGCTGGTGGTGGTAGAAATGAGTCGAAAACAAAAGTCAAGTTTCCATGCAAGTTGTGCAGTCGATACCATTTAACTCATCTTTGACCCAAGATTGAAGACGCTCAATGCTTGTTAGGGCAGCAAGGGACTTCTAGTTCCCAAGCTGTGTTAACCAACCCTTTTCCCCAAGGGCAACAACTTCTTGCTGGTGCGAGTTCAAACCCTGGAACCTCTGCAAGGGGCAACCAGGAAGGGGAAAAATCATCCAATGTTTTCATGATGGGTTCTAACGTCCATGTTGCTACTCGATCACGTGATTATGGTGAGGCCGTAACTTCCAAGTATAAGGCTGTTCCCGGAAGTACTGACCTTCATATCGAGCGACTCCCTATTGAGACTATACCACGGATACCGAAAGGTTCCGCTAAATGCGCGACTATTAATCCTAATGCTAGGGATGCCCAGAATTACTCCATTGTGGAAGATCTAGCTTAGAGTCCATGCACCATGTCCGCTTTAGAGGTTCTCCAGTCGTGTCTGACTCAGAGAAGTGCTTTACTTTCCGTGATTAGGGCAGTTTATCTAACTAATTATTTAGTGCTCACTTTCGACATGTTAAATGTCAAAAAACAACTCCCTCATCACATGGCTTTTCAAATAAAGTATACATACCGGAAAATTAACATTTTTCAAACTGTTATTGATGAAGGGGCTTCCATGTGCATCATGTCGATGTCATGTTGGAAGGCTATTGGATCACCTTCGGCTGTTCCTTCACCTACCGTCTTGACTACATTCGATGGTCATTCTCATAAGCCGCATGGGATTATCCCAGCCTTCCCTATATGTGTTGGGGGGAAGGTCGTTAATATTGAAGTAGAAGTCGTAGATGCCAACCTAGACTATAATCTCCTCCTAGGAAGGAACTCGATATACGAAATGGACGCCGTTGTTTCGACACTGTTTCGTTTCATTTGCTTTCCTCATGAGCGAAAAATTGTAAAGGTTGATCAATTAGATTATTGTCCAGTTGATCCTCAAGCAAGCTCCAACTCTACTATTTCTTTAGTGGATAACCCTCGTCTGCCTACTGAGAATCTAGGAGTAGGGATGTATTCCTCGTTGATGGGTACTTTTGAGTTTCCCTCTCCTATCGCTAAAATCAATGCCATTTCGTCATCTAAGGAGTTTTCTCGAGATGGGTTCTTTTGAACTCATTACTTTTTAGACCCTTGGACCTTGCCTTCACATACGACCACATTAGTTGAAGGACAAGAGAATGGAATGGAATTTCCTATATCTGTAGTTGAGCTTAGATATCGGTCTATCGTCAACTCTGCAGATGACCATTCTACTCCTTTTTCTGAAGAGGAGTTAGATGGCAATGTGGCCCCTGCTTGGAGCCTTGATTCTACCTCTGCTTTGGACTACTTAGATTCAGTTTTACCTTTAGAAGAAGCAATTCTTGAAGCAATGATGGGTATAGATCCACCTTGGGAAGATTTACACCATTGTTCATTCTTTCTTCCTCCATTACAGGAGGTAGAATCTAGATTCTCCGAGCTCTGTTCTAGTGATGTTTGTACGATGTCTAACCCTTTGGCTCCAGCACATGTTTGTGCTGAAGGTAATATGTCAGTGATTTCAAAAACAATACCTACAAACATCTCTAGGGACCCTAACAACATGATCGAGAATCTCTTCATCAGAATTAAGTGTTCCCCTGAAGAAACTCAAATTTACACCGACCTGTTTAAAGAATTTCGGGATGTATTTGCTTGGTCTTATGAAGAAATAACTAGCATTGATCCATCTATAGTTCAACATGAGATCAAGATGTATGAAAATGCCAAACCAGTTCGTCAAAGGCTTTGGCCGGTCAACCCTAGGAAAGCAACAACTATCAAAGTGGAAGTGGAGAAGCTGCTAAAGGCGAGTTTTATACACCCTGTTCCTCTTACAGATTGGGTTTCTAATCCAGTCCCTGTAGATAAAAAGCAAGGAACGATCCAAGTATGCATCGATTTTAGGGACCTGAACAAGGCTTGTCCCAAAGATAATTACCCCACGCCATTCATTGATCAGATTATCGATGAGTGTGGGGGTAATGAGATTTTTTCCTTCATGGATGGATTCTCTAGTTATAATCAAATTTCTATTCGTCCAAAGATCAACATAAGACAGCCTTTATATATTCCTAGGGTACCTTTGCATATAGAAAGATGTCTTTTGGTATTAAAAATGTTGTAGCTACCTTACAGTGAGCCATGTCATATGCTTTCCATGACATCAAGCATGTCATCGAAGCGTACTTAGATGATCTCGCTACTCGTTCTCGAAAGAGAACTCATCACCCTAGCCACCTTCAATGGTTTTCGAGCGATGTCGTTTTTATAAAATCCGGTGGAATCCCAACAAGTGGGTTTTTGCGGTTACATCTGGTTGGTTGTTAGGGTTCAGTGTGTCAAATGAAGGGATTCGGGTTGATCCCTTCAAGGTTGAGGCAATAGTCCAGTTGCCTCCCCCGTCCTCAATGCATCAACTTCAGAGTCTTCAAGGGAAGGCTAATTTCTTAAGGCGGTTTATAGAAAACTATGCCGAGATCACTAAATGGTTCATGTGGTTGTTACGGAAAGGAGTTCCATTTGTATGGGATGACTTTGCGCAACGATCATTTGATGCTTTGAAAAAAGCACTAGTCTCTACCCCGCTTTTGAGTTCACTGGATTATGGCAGAGACTTCCTTTTATATTTCGCTGCAGCAGAATCAACCATTGGTATGGTTCTGGTTCAGGAGGACGATGCTCTCACCGAGCATGTGATTTATTATTTGAGTCGAGGCTTAATAGGTCCTGAACTTCACTATTATCCGGTTGAGAAGTTGGCCTTGGCAGCTGTCCATGCTGTCTAACGCCTCCATCATTATATCTTGCTACGCAAAACTTTTGTCTTAGCGGCCGTCAATCCATTTCAATTTTTCCTCAGTAGGTGAGTGATTGGGGACAAATATAATAGATGGATAGTCATCTTGCAAGAATTTGATCTCGAGTTCTTGTCAGCCAAGTCTAAGAAATCCATGGTTTTCGCTGAGCAAATTTGTGAGCTGCCTTGTGGAGAGGATACGGTTTATGAGGAAAATTTTCCCGATGAACATTTATTCCTCATCTCTTCACTTGACCCTTGGTATGGAGATATCATTGTCTATCTCCAGACTTCAAAGTTTCCCTCTACTTTCTCCAAGGATGAATGTTGTAAATTACGTCACCTAGCTAAAAATTACATTATCATTGGTGATACATTATACCGTCGAGGGGTTGATTCAATCCTTCGGCGTTGTTTAACCTTGGAGGAGGCAGAGTCTGTGATTAATGATTGCCACAGTGGAGCTTGTGGTGGTCATCTATCAGGGCTTGCTACAACCCAGCGCATCTTACGTGCTGGCTATTTTTGGCCTTCACTTTTTAAATACTGTGTGGAAGCGGTCAAATGTTGCCACCATTGTCAGATATTTACTCGAAAGATGTGTGCTCATCCAGCTCCTCATTTTCCCATTGTCATGGTCGGTCCTTTTACTAAGTGGGGTATTTATTTTACAACTTGTAATCCGCCTTCAGCGGTGAATCACAAGTATATTATTGTGGCTGTAGACTACTTTACAAAGTGGGCTGAGGCCATGCCCACTTATAAAAATGATAGTGACATGGCAGTTTTGTTTCTTTTTAATCGGGTTATCTCAATATTCGGTGTCCCAAGAGAGATTGTCACTGATCATGTCAGTCACTTCCAGAATCAACTGATGTCTGAATTCGCTCTTAAATTCGGTTTCTGAAAAGAGCATTCATCTCCTTATTATCCTCAGGCCAATGGACAGGTCGAGGCAGTCAATAAAACTCTTAAGACGATACTCCAATGGAAAATCGATAAAAATCGGTCCAATTGGCACGTTATGTTGTATTCAGCTCTTTGGGCATACCGGACCTCCGTAAAGACTGGTACTAGTTTTACACCTTTTCAGTTGGTTTATGGGATGGAATCTATCTTTCTGATCAAATGTGAAATTCCATCTCTCAAGTTAGCTATAGAGCTCCTTCCAGAGACTTCGAGTCTCGAAGAGTGCCTCCTTCACTTGGAGCATCTCGATGAGCAGCGTCAAGATGCTGCCACAATGAATGAGGCTCATAAGAAATGGGTCAAAACGCAGTGTGATAAATCTTTCCATCCTCGAGTCTTTTCTGAAGGCGACCTTGTCTTGGTCTATGACCAAGGTAAAGACGCCTTAGGGGCAGGCAATTTTAAGCCTATGTGGTATGGTCCTTTCATTATTAAATGTGTTTTAGAAAAAGGATCGTATGAGTTAATCGATTTTGAGGGAAACAAGCTGGCGGAGCCCCGAAATGGGATCTACATAAAGAAGTGCTTTGCTTAAGTAGTGGTTAGGTAATGGATTCTTTGTATATTATGTATATTTGTACATATATCATTGAGAGTTTTGTGATGTCAACACTTTTTGGTCTGCTGTTGCAGGTGTTGATGGATGACTTGGTCTATTTTGGGTTCGCCGATGGTGCTAGTCAGCACACTCGGAATCTCAGTTCCGCAGCTTGGGTACTCTATTATCCAACTGGTCAATTGATGGTATCAAGAGGCGTATGCATTGGTCCTGCTTTGAATAATATGGCTGAGTATACCACCATTATTAATTTACTATCTGAGGCAATCTCTTATGAGATCGACTCGTTGGTAGTTTATCTCGATTCTCAATTGATAGTGTCTCAATTAAATAACATTTATCGGGTAAGGGATCCATGTTTATATCGCTAGTATTTAAGAGTGAGGTTGTTGCAAAGATCATTTTTTTATATTAATTATTTGCACATTCCAAGATCTCATAATTGGTTAGCTGATTCT
>APFE031741276.1:32646-43199 GCA_000404065.3 Pinus taeda | reverse complement strand
AAAATACTAAAATAAAAATAGCTAATGGTGAACAATGGTTTCCTCAAGCCATGTCATCAACATCACTTAGATCTTCAATTAGCATGCTCTCCAAGTAGGAATCACTCTCATCTTGAGGCTCTTTCTCATCCATAGCAACTAGAGGTAGCTCAATAAGGCCATTTGGTTGTATCTCCTCGCCCACACACGTAGCATCATTTGTGTATTGGCCCCATCTCTTGAAAGGATCCTCCTTGTAACCAAGATCTTTTTGAGATATGAGACAAAGTGTGCTATGAATGTGCACTAAGTTCTCTGCTTTCTTTGAGCCCAACCTATTTCTCTTTACTGAATGGATAAAGGCATAAGTACTCAAATTCCTCTCGAAAGATGCAGAACTAGCTACTTGGAATATTAGGGGAAGCCCATTAAATTAATTAATAGTTTAAAAATAAAAACTAAAATGAACTCCAAAGAACCCGATTTTGGGGTTCCAAGTACCCATCATCAGGGTTCTTTGTACCTGTCAAGACAAAAGAACCCAATTTTTTTTAATGGAGAACCCGGTTCTTCATAGAAGAACCCGGTTCTTATGGGTTCTTTTCAGAAGCACCCATACAAGAATCCGGTACTTGGGTTCGAGAACCCGGGACGGGTTCGAGAACCCCACCCCCGGGTTTGGGAACCCGTGCAACATAGGTCACTTCCTAGGTAGCACAACGTTGTGACCTAAAGGGGAGCCAAGGGGGCCAAAGGGGGACGCAGAAATGGAGCCCACGCAGACACATGGAGGAATTGCGCAGGAGGAAAAGAACACGTGGCAAGAGGGGAATCACGCAGGAGGAGGTGAGCCTAGGGATTGTGAGAGGCAGAGGCTATAAAATAGATAGGAGCCCCCTCATTTTGAGATCATTCAGTTATGTGCATTTTGAGCTAGTCGTTTCGACTTCTGAACACGCTGGCTGTTTAGCTAGTCTGCAACACTGTTTAGTGCATCGAGTGTCTCCGTTCGGAGATCTCACCCTTAGCCCCGGGGGACTTCGAGTGCCTGCTCGGGCAAGGTATTTCCATCAGTATTTTGGCAGTATTTTTATCATCATTTCAGCAACAGTGTTATCAGCGTTTTGGAGGACTGTGCAGCACTTGGAGAGGGACGCAGTTCTTTTGGTTGCAGTGCTGGATTGGGGTTTGTAGGTGGATTTATGCTGGGAGATTGAGCAAGGGTCCAGCTCTTGTCTCATTGGAGGATTTTTGGCAGGGTTTCAGACAAGGTTTCATGCAGAGTTTAGAGGGGTTTTCTTCAGTGGCAGCGTGGGGCATTGAGAAACTGCGCAGAACCCCAAGAGGGAGTTTTTCGGGGGTCAGCCATTCCAGGAAAGCTTTCTGGGTTTTTCTGGGTTTCTGGAGTAGAGCCCGAATCCAGAGTTTTAGCGTTTTCCGAGGAGGGGAGCAGCCCCAAATCATCAGCGGTTTTCTAGCAGCAACATCCACGCAGAGAGGCCATTCTTGTCATTCTGAGAGTATTTCTTCACCTACTTTGTGCAAGTCGAGGTGCCATATGTCTGATCACCTCTTGTACTCATTTTATTGCTCAGTATAATAAAGTGGCTTAGTATTTCTCGCTGCATTTTTGTGTATCTACTTATATTTCCGGTTTACATTATTATATATTGTTCCACTGTTATTTTATCACTTCTGGGTTATTATATCATTTGCACATATTTGTTTGGAGTTTTTGTTGGGGTTTTGAGTAATATTTCGAGTTAAGAATATTACAAAAGTTTAACATAATATGATTCAAAGAAAGAGTTACTGATGAACATACAGGCAATGCTGAAAGCACGCTTAATTAAATAGACACATTGATTCAAACTTCCTTAAAATTGGGATAACTGTGATACGTACCCAATGATATACACAACCTATAGATAAAAACACAAAGCTACAACATAGGAATCGTTGAATTGCTGGATGTTTACAATTTTTAGAAAAAAATTGACAACATTATTTATCCAACCCTTTGGCTGACTATTGAAAAATTCTAGAATAGACAAAAAAACAGAAATAATGTCACATCCTGCTTGATAGAGAAAAGAGAAAAAACATGCAAACAGGGTGTCTCTCTGTCCGTTGTTGTAATGTTCTAATTAGGAAAAACAATGATATGCAAAGCAAAATAATACATGCAAGCACCAAATTCAGAAAAATCAGAGAACACACATGGAAACTCCAAAAACGCCATCCAAAGCCATTTTATTAAAAATATGGAGCAAGAATACAATGGTATGGAAGGAGTGCAGCTTGACTTGCCTCAATGGCAATCTTGACAAGACCTGGGGCCCACATGAGGCTAAGGGGGCCTCAATGGCAAGCTTGACAAGACCCGGGTGGATGGAGGGGCCCACATGAGGCTAAGGGGGGCCAAGGAGTTATAAAGATAAATCAATTCTCATTTTGTTTCCATTTTGATCATTTGAAAAACAAACTTACCTTTGTACACTCTGTTGCTTAGCGAGTCTACCAACTGTTTAGCCACGAGTCTTCCGCAAGGAAGATTCAACCTCTACTTCGAGGAACCATCTGTGCTCGCCCTAGGGAGGTTGTTACACAGGAGTTTTCAGGGAGTCCGGTACAGTCACACACTTTAGCCATTAGCGCAGGGAGGAAACTGCGTATTCCTAGGCAGCCAGAGAACATGCACGAGGAGTTGGAAATCAGCAAAGGGGGATTCACAACATGCTAGGAGAGACGAGAATAAACCAGCAAAGGGATTCACAACTTGCCGCGAGAGCCAGGAGTTGAGGAGGTAGCATAGAAAAGGCAATTTTGTTGGAGTAGCATCCAGCTAGACCAACGCAGTAGTCAGTCGAAGTTCTAGACAGAGGTGTTGCGTAGAGGCCACTGTAACAGCAAATTTGTGGTGCGGGGAGAGCAGTCATCCGAACCGAGGGTCATCCGGGGAGCAAGGAGTTAGTCAATACAGGTGAACCCAACGTTCTAGGGGTATTTTCAAAGGGATTTGCAGGTTGTTTCCTACAAGTTGAATTTGGTTGTCGCAGCTAGGGAGAGGCTCCAAGGAGGCCG
Source organism: Pinus taeda (assembly GCA_000404065.3). Classification (NCBI taxonomy): domain Eukaryota; kingdom Viridiplantae; phylum Streptophyta; class Pinopsida; order Pinales; family Pinaceae; genus Pinus; species Pinus taeda. The sequence continues at coordinate 40,136 of APFE031741276.1, read as the reverse complement.
AAATCCAAAGTCAAAATTAGACAAATTCCCTTTTGGATTTTTCTAGGTTTTGTTCAAGGAGTCTAAGGCTGAAATGATATAATTTTCTGGGCGGTTTTTGGGCACATTCCAGCAGGTCGAAGTCAGCAGATCAACAGTTTTGCTGAGACAACGCAGTGCAAGTGGGGTAGCAACTGAACAGCCATCATCTCAGCTATTCCATCACCTAGGTTTAGTCCATCTTGTCCTTTAGACAAACCCAAGTGCACCACTTCATTTATATTGTACCCATTGCTCTCAGGTTTTATAATATATGGCTCAGCACTTCTAGATTTTTAGTATTTGGTGGATTTTTAATACATGTTTTTAATTTAATGTTGTTGCACTGTTCATTTGTTTAGAACGTCACTTATATTCCTGCTTAGGGACATTACAGTGGTATCAGAGCATGATCTTGGCCCAACTGTGGGTAACCAGTGAGAACATGGGAGATTTGGGCATGTATGCACAGTGACGAGTTACACCGTACACTACCCATGGCTCAAGGGAGATTCAGTATGCAAGTATTATGGGGTGGAATCCGTTGGAGTGATAAGAGGTTGGCTCAGTTGAGGAAGGTGTCAAACCAGATCCATCCTTGTCCTTACAACATAGACACTAGAGGTGCACAAGCCGTGGGAGTACAACCATCTACACTATGTGGGGAAAGCCAACAAAATTAGGGCACCAGATCTCCTGAAAAGGAATAGGCAAGCCAGAGACAGTTAGAGGATGAGTCAACGAGACGATTTTGCTGGTGGAGACCTGGTCTTAGACATCAGGGGCCTGCAGAGGAGATTGAACATGAGGTAGAGGACACGCGGGAGTGTGAGGATCACATTGGTATACCTAATGTGGCACAAGAATCACCATTGTTGGAGGCCTCTTTGATAGCCCCAGTTGACACCATGGAGGAGAAAGTAGAGCATACACCCATAGGACCATCCATTGATGAGGTGTCAGGAAACATCCCCACTATTGATGAGGAGCCAATAGATAGAAAGGCATCCAGATCGATGACACAGTTGTCGGATGACAGTCACCTACCGCTGACTAATGAGCATGTTTTGCATGTTGGGTTGTCTAGGGAGGAGCAATTGGAGGCTCATGTCGAGCCCATGATGAAGGAGGATGCGCAACCATCCTTTGGGCTAGCCAGTGATGAGGAGTAACATAGAGACCACACGTTAGGATTTCAACACAATTCACTTTAGAGGCACACTAACAGGATCTACAGCGTTATCAGCCCATCCTTACGCATTGGATTGAGAGAGGTGGAGTTGTCTAGACATACTAGAGGGGATGACTAGGTTAGCAGCACTGTTGGGTCACCTTTGCCCATTGGAGAGAGAGAGACAGAGCTACCTAGCCAGATCTCATGTGTTGACCTAGGTAGTGGGATGAGACAATCAGAGTTGCACAAGATGCAACATCCGCATGTCGAGCTTGTTCTATGTGCTCGAGTTTGTGCATTCAATCCCTCTCTTGGAGATGGATGGCGAGAGATTCTGAGTTGGTACCCAGTGGAGTGCGCTAGACTCATGGAGATGGTCGTAGTTCAGAGTAAAGCTCAATGGGAGCTCTCAGGGATTGAGGGTGTTGGAGGCCCAAGTTGGCATTGGGATCCAGGCGGGGCTTCCTATCCAATATCAGACATGCAGGATGGCTATGGAATTGATGAGGTAGTCAACCCCATGCCTGAGCGCATGCATTCCTTAAGGGAGCTCCAATTGACGCGAGTGGCCAGGTGGTTTTTGAGCAGAATCCATTGGTTGTTTTGGCATGTTGGTTGCACATGGGGGCGCAGGATGATTAACATTTTCTGGCAGGAGCTAGTTGGAGGAGGTGGCATGGGTAGGCCACCAGACCGGATATTGTATGGAGATGATGTTCTCCCATTGAGGTTTAGGACTCAAGGGTCACAAGGATCGACACAGCAGAGATATCCCCCCCAATAGAAGTGGAGTTAGGGTGCTCAGCTCTACCAAGTTGGACGAGGGGACATGACGCGTGTCATGGTGGGGTCACTATCAAAGTGGAAGACACTTTGGCACATGTAGGATACCATATGTTACAGGGTGGTATGATAGTAGGCAGTGATACACAAGACTACATAGAGTGAGGTCGTAGAATTCAATGTTATATAGAGGGATGTGGCTTGATGCATACAGACCCAATTCTAGGCCATAGCACCGAACGGTGCGTAGGACTATGTAGCAATGAGTAGTGGTCTGCAGAGGAGCATGGAGATACATGGTGGTAAACCATAGCATGCCGATTTACACTGTGGGGTAGGAGGAGTGACTAGCATCGCATTAAGGATGTGCGGGGAGTGAGAGGTGTAGTGACACAAGCAGGACACAGGAGGGTACAGGATGGTATAGTCGTAGTTGGGGGTATCCAGGGGTGTACAGGGATAGGTTGCGGCATACAATGGCATTTCATGGAGTGCGTTGGTACTTCGTGGTATGCAATGACACCTAATGCGGTGCAATGGGTTCTTGGATCTTTGCCTCCAGGGAGACTTATGGACAGGGATATTAGGTGTACCATTGGACGCAACTCACCTAGGATCGATGAGGACATTGTCGAGCATTTGGGAACACCATGTTTAGTGGAGGCAGGGCCTCGAGGGAGTTATCAACAGATATGAGGCGGAGAGAGGGTCGTCCATAGGATTACTCTTGAGCGTTCCGTCAGACTCTTGATCATACTCTTTGGGACAGACCCACCCATCATCCTCCAGTGTTGCTTACAGTCGCAGAGAAATTGATTGTTTCACTTTGACACTCTCCATTCAGGCAGCAGGGCATGGGAGACGCACCCTAGGCACTTGGATGAGACACCACGTGTCATGGGCCGAGAGGAGACTCTCCAGTTGAGACACTTGGTAGGTGCACGAATTGATGGTTACAAACTTAGGGATGGAATCCATTCAGGCAACAAGGCATGGGGACTCACCCTAGGGACTTGGATGAGATGCCACGTGTCATGGGCCAAGAGGAGACTCTCCAGTTGAGACACTTGGCAGGTGCACGAGTTGACAGTTACAGACTTAGGGATGGCATGGTTAATTGTCGAGGTAGCATATGTTCTACCCCTAGGTTCACACTTGGGGAGGTGACTGAGAGGGAGTTACATGGTACTTTTTTCAGTTGGACAGCTTGAGGCGTTAGGGGAGCATGAGGTGTGGAGGATAGTAGTCCTTGTTGGCAGGATGATACCTAGGCTTCTAGCAGTACCCGAGCACATCATTAGGAGCTGGGATAGCAGATCTCGCTGTGTGATTTGACAGGCACAGAACAACTGGATATTTGTGGCACAGGTTCTTGATGCTAAGTGCCTACCTATTGGATACCTACAAGAGGCAGAGACGGGGCACAAAGGGGTCCTAACAACTAGCTGCATATCACAGCGACAAACAGAGAAGATTGGGGGTTGTGGACCTCCAGTATGGTTATGGGATCCAGGGATCCAATGGATTGGTGGGATACTCTACTCCTCAATGAGCATGGTCGGGATAACAAGTGGACTAATTCGTTCACAGGTGGACACATGGGCAATCACCGAAGTCCTCACTATAGGACAAGGCAGATTGTTGCTCAAGATTTGGGCTAGCCATGGAGTGATAGGCGCTAGCATTGTTGAGTCACTTTGGCAAGATTGGCCTAGCCTCGATCATCACATAGATTATGGATGAAAGTTATGGGAGAGGAGGTTCTGGTATGAGCATGCTAGGCAGACATTCATGACCAGAGTGTCACGATGTCAGCAGGATAGGTTCCTTCTGCGATGGGCAGGGGATTCTGGCATAACAGGGCTAAGCAGTTCAACTACCCATAGAGGTGAGTTGGTTTCTACAAGGGAGGGTCATCCAGATCTTCCATTTGGTTTTAGTGATTCATTGATGGTGTGGGGAACTTCACCGGTGTGGCAAGGTGATCGACAAGAATAGATCAAGGGAGGCCCGGGTAGACAAGGGTTCAATTTCACCAAGATTGGATTGCAACTTCAGGAGTTTACTCTTGTAGTGCAAGAGATGGACTATTCGGTAGAGCAGCTTCATGAGGATTTGGGCAGAGTTTTACATCGTCAAGATGCTCTACTTATTGGTGATAGACACAGGGGTTCTAATGCCCATATCTGGCAGGATAGTGAGTGGAGCAAGGGGGGCTTCACGTTGATTAGGTTGGCTTGGGATCCTGGTATCGAGGGACTCCTTCACTATAAGATAGTACAATGATGAGGGACAATCCAATGGCACATTTGGGACCCTGGTGAAGTTTGCAGTGATAGTAGGGATCCACAGTCAGAGAGGGTGTTTGTTCAGGTATTGCCTGAGGGCAAGCAATGTTTGGTGCATTGGAAGAACTTGCCAGATGAGGATGCCACCTAGGAGGGTGAGCATATTTTGGAGCACCCAGCTTTGAGGTTGCTTGAGATCAAGCAACATTTGGGAGAGGAGGATTGTCATGTCCCTTCTCAAACACATTAGTAACAGGGTGCTACTACACAATTTTGCACATTTTTGACTAAGGGAGAGGGCCCCACACTTTCGACTTAGGGACTTGGGGGCCAAATCGAATTTATTTAGCTGCTAGTGGATTGTGGGGGCCACCCACATAGGAGTTCGAATTAGCCATTCGATATGCTTGAGGGGAAATCGAATGGGTGGATGGAGAGGCCCACATGAGGCTAAGGGGGCCCAAGGAGTTATAAAGAGAGATTAACTCTCATTTTGTTTTCATTCTGATCATTTGACAAACAAACTTACCTTTGTACGCTTTGCTGCTTAGCGAGTCTATCGGTTGTTTAGCCACGAGCCTTTTGCAGGGAAGATTCAACCTCTACTTCGAGGGACCATCCGTGCTCGCCCTAGGGAGGCTGTTACACATGAGTTTTCAGGGAGTTCGGTACAGTCACACATTTCCTCCATGAGCACAGGGAGGAAACTGCATATTCCTAGGTAGCCAAAGAACACGCAGGAGGAGTTGGAAATCAGCAAGGGGAATTCACAGCTTGCTGGGAGAGCCGAGAATAGACCGATGAAGGGATTCATAGCTTGCTGGGAGAGTCGGGAGTTGAGGAGGTAGCATAGAAAAGGAAATTTTGCTGGAGTAGCAGCCAGCTAGACCAGCGCAACAGCTAGTCGAAGTTCTGGACAGAGGTGCTGCACAAAGGCCACTGTAGCGGCAAACTCGTGGTGTTGGGAGAGCAGTCATCCAGACCAAGGGTCGTCTAGGGAGCAAGGAATTAGTCAATACAGGTGAACCCAATGTTCTAGGGGTATTTTCAGAGGGATTTGCAGGCTGTTTCCTGCAAGTTGAATTTGGTTGTAGCGGCTAGGGAGAGGCTCCAAGAAGGCCGGAAATCCAAAGTCAAAATCAGAGAAATTTCCTTCTGGGTTTTTCTGGGTTTTGTCCAAGGAGTCTAAGGCTAAAAGGATATAATTTTCTGGGTGGTTTTTGGGCACATTCCAGTAGGTCAAAGTCAGCAAATCAGCAATTTTGCTGAGACAGCGCAGTGCAAGTGGGGCAGCGACTGAACGGCCATCATCTCAGCTATTCCATCCCCTGGGTTTAGTCCAGCTTGTCCTTTAGACAAGCCTAGCTGCACCACTTCATTTATATTGTACCCATTGCTCTCAGATTTTATAATATATGGCTCAGCAATTCCAAATTTTTAGTATTTTGTGGATGTTTAATGCATGTTTTTAATTTAATGTTGCTACATTGCTCATTTGTTTAGAACGTCACTTATATTCTTGGTTAAGAACATTACAACCATGCAAGCGAAAGACCTCCCTGAAAAACAACTCCGCTACCTGTGACGCTGAATATCGGGCTAGAATGGAAAAGAAATGTGCATATTTGGTCAATCGATCCACCACCACATAGATACAATCTTTTCCCTGCACCATAGGGAGCTTCATGATAAAATCTATGGAGATGCTTTCCCATTTACCCTCAAGGATGGGAATTGGCTGCAACAACCCGACTGGATGGGTCAACGCCTCCTTGTTCGTTTCACAAGCCTCACACTCCTGCACATATCTCAACACATCTCCCTTGAGGCCTTTCCATGTGAAGTGCTCTCTGACAGTCATGTATGTCTTCTGGAACCCCTGGTGCATGTTAGTTTTTGGTAGCATCAGAAGTGCTTTAGCCTTGAAAATTGGTGGAGAGGCTATGACACATGAGTTCTAAAGAACCCAGAAACCGTTTGGTGAAATTACACACGGATTGTATTTTAATAAAAAAAATTAATATTTTTAATGGGGTTTCTAAGTCTAAACTTAGGGAAATTAAAATATTAATGGGTATTAATCAAAATATGGGTGAGAATGATCTAGAAGGCAGATCAAGTCATGTTTTAATCTTAGTTGTTGATTAGAGACTTAATCTCGGTCGTTGAATTCTCAACAGGAAAAGTATAAGGAAGCTTGGGGTTTATTTAGAAACACACAGAGAGAATGAGGAAATCGATTTTTTGAGGTGAGAAGTTCTTAGGAGGAAAAAAGATAGGGGATATCTTGTAGCAAAGGGGTAGTGAGAAATCGGGAGAAGGAATTTCCTAAAAATACAAGGTAGAGAGACGACAAAAAGACGTCCAGAGGAGGGCTGACACTGGCCTACTCAGTGTTGATGTAGAGGCAACACAATCAATGAGGGGAAGTCGAGTTTCATAGATGGAATTCGAAGTTCAAGTGTCGGAAGCCAGGGTGTGAGACTGGAGGAAAGAAAGTCGAATTCTCAGACAACAGAAGATCCAGAGCAGAAAGGTAGTGTAATACCTAGGAGGGGTGATGCAAAAGATCCCTAGGGTGACGCAAAGGCCATCAAAAGGTGACACAGAGCCTCCCAGAACTGAGGATTAGTCACTAATTGTCCAGTGACAGGGTGAGATTATTTCACTAGTCCTTTGTCTAGTATTTTCTCTATAAAGGATTTTTAGTTGAAGCATCCTAGATTTGTATCATAATTTTCTCTTGCATAATAATAAACCCTCAGAGCTGCTACACCGGTTTTCTTGCCTTGGGTTTTCTCGAGGACTATTTTGTCAAAAAATAAGTATGTCCTATGTATCTTGTTCTTTTCTCAGTTTCCTTGTTTCATGTAAATCAAATTTAAGAAGTGTAGGCTGCAGAAGTAATTTGCTTCAGTATTCAAAAGAATAACTTAATGAATGTAATTAAAATCAAATAGGTGAAGTAGATTCAGATATGCTGCAGTAGGGGTTGCTTGAGGATTAGGAATTTTCACAATGCCTCAATTAAGGAGAGTCATGATTTGCATGGAGAATCCTCTCCCTCAACTGTGAACCCGACACCAAGAATATGTGTCCTTTGTAGTATATGACCTAAGTCACCTGACACGGGGATTCGGGACACGTAGGATTCGAGATTCGTGGTGTCAGATTCGGACACGCTGACCCCCTGGAACATGACACGTTAGGACACGTTATATATTATT
>APFE031741276.1:0-16859 GCA_000404065.3 Pinus taeda | reverse complement strand
GGGGCACAACAATATTAATAAGGGATACAACTACAATAGTAATGGGGTAATCACTAGTATTATAGGGACCCAACAAATCGAATGACTGATCACTCTGATGTCTTCTCCAACTGACCCTCGAGCCTCCTCTTATACTTTTCTCGTTGGTCCTTCAACAGCCAAGATTAAATCTCTAATCAACAGCTAAGATTAGATTTGGCTTGATCCATGACTTTTGGAACCTTCTAAACCAGTTTTATATTAATACCCATTAATATTTTATTTTTCCTAGGCTTAGACTTAGGAACTCCATTAAAAATATTAATTATTTTAATATCTCCCAAACTGGTTAGAATCTGCCCCAACCATTACTGGGTCTTGGAAATCTCATGTGCTTTACCCTATTCACCAATTTTCATGGCTAGACCACATCCGATGCTACCCCAAATCAACAAAATTGGCGAAGACTATTGTGATCAGTCCTCACCCGAAATCTGCTACCCACTAGACACTGCTTGAATTTGGCCAACTCATGCGTAATGGCCAATGTCCCCTTTTCGTAAATAGAATACAACCTCTCATGTGGAAGGAATTTCCAGCTCTCAAAATTGATGGGGTGACCATCTCGAGATAATACTGCACCAACTCCCTCACCTGATGCATCAAACTCCAAGGTGAAAGGCTAAGTGAAATCCGGGAGTGTTAAAACTGGACAGCTGCTCATCACCTCCTTGAGCCAATCGAATGCTAACTGCGCTCTATCTGTCCATTCGAAAGCCCCCTTCTTGGTCAAATCTGTGAGGGGAGCTGTCAACTGTGACAAGCCCTTCACGAACTCCCTATAATAGGTGCATATGCCCACAAAGCCCCTCAACTCAGTCATATTTCGGGGCATTGGCCTATCCTGAATGGCCTTGATCTTCTCCTCATGAACCCTTACTCCATCCTCCCTAATAATATGCCCCAAATATAGCATCTCTGTTAGCCCAAACTCACAGTTGGATAGTTTGGCATAGAATTGTTGCTCCTCTAAAATGCGTAATACCACCTCCAAGTGTTGTAAGTGCTCCTCCCAGGTCCTACTGTAAATCAGGATGTCATCGAAGAATACCAACACAAACTTCTGCAACTACCCACGGAACACATGGTTCATGCGCGATTGGAAGGTGGCAGGTGCGTTGGTCAGCCCAAAGGACATAACCAGGAACTCAAAATGCCCATAGTGGCATCTGATGGCTGTCTTGGGGGTGTCCTTATCTCGCACTCTAATTTCGTGGTACCCTGAACGCAAGTCTATCTTAGGGAAGTACTCGGCTCCTCTAAGCTCATCAATGCGTGGAATGGGGTAGCAGTTCTTCAAGGTATTCTTGTTGAGCGCTCAATAGCCTATGCACATGCGTAATGTCCCATCCTTCTTCACCAGAACAATTGATGAAGCGAAGGGCCTAGAGCTTGGCCTAACATACCCAACTTCTAGTAACTCCTTAATGGCACGCTCAATTTCATCCTTGTAGGCCGTGGGATGCCTATAAGGAGTGGTGATAGCTGTTTGTACTCCCGGCTCTAGCTCAATCATGTGCTCAAATCCTCTATCAGGGGGCTGCCCTGGTGGTATGTCCCCAAACAATACTCGGTACCTATCCAAAATGGCATGTATGTTGGGGTGTGGTGGCTTGGCCTGTCCCCCAACCTCCGAAATCCTCAGCTCCACCGCACATGCTATGTCCCCATGCCTCAAGTCAAACTCCATCCTATGCGCTGGAACTGTCTGTGGAGGATATGAATGCATACCCCAAAGAACCACCAGCTTGCCATTCATCCTAGAGAACTCCATCTCCAACTTCCTCCAATCAAAAGTGACCCGCCTAAGGGAGTAGAGCCACTGGACACCCATCACCATGTTGGTGTCCGACACATCCACCACAAAGAATTGATTTGTCGCCGAGTAGTTCCCCATGGTCACTGCCAAAACGGGGAAATATAGAGTACACCATAACTGAGAACCCCTTGAATTGCTCTGTAGTGATACACCACCTCTAAACCATCTATGCATCAATGAAATTGTGGGTGGCCCCACCGTCTACCAAAACTGAGACACATTGGCCCTGCACTGTGCCTCTGATCCTTAGAGTCAAAAATTTGGGAACCCCACGCAAAGAAGCTAGGACTCCTCCAAATGGTGCATAAGGTGCTCCCACAAGTGGTGGTGGTGGTGGTCCCCTCTTTGCATGAGTCTCACTGTCACCCCCACCTATGTCCAACTCCACGTCATCCTCCTGGTCGTTATCCGAGAAGGCCTCAATGTAGTGGGCCTTGCCTGCTGTGCATCTATGGCCTGGTGCCGAAGGCTCCCAACAAGTGAAGCATAGCTTCCTCCTCCAGAGGTCTCTCCTGGTCGCCTCATCCAACTGCCCATGTCCCTCGGCTGCTTGCAATGGTGGGGGCCCAGTGTCATGCCCTTTTTGTGGGTAGGGAGGTCGTGATGGTATGGGTGCTCTAGTCTTGGGGATGGCCCCCTGCAAATCCCTGGCTCAAGTCACAACGTCCTACAAAGTAGTGGGCCTGCAAGATTTCACCAGTCCACGCAATGGATCAAGAAGCCCTCTATAAATGTGTACACCCTCCTAGCATTAGATAAATCTGGCACCATGATTGGCCCTCAAAACTCTGATATGTATTGCTCTAGGTGGCCAATCTGCCTAAGTTGGGTTAGCTCCCTGAAGTGAGCCTCCGAGTCTCTCCTATCAAAACGCTCCGTATAAAGTACTCATAAGAGGTCACGTTGGCATGCCTTAGTGTGGTCAAGCCATGAAACCACCAATCGTGTGCCTCTCCCTCCAAGTGCAAGATAGCCATTTTGATGGCTTCCACCTCTATCATCTGATTAAGCTGGAAATAGGTATCCAACTTCTCCACCCAAGCTCGAGTTGTGCACTTGGTAGATCCATTATACGTGGGAAAATACATCCTCCCGATGGTACGCTGCAACTTTGAACTCTACATACTAGATCCCCCACTGTACCTTCTCTTCTCATTCTGCTTGAGCTAGCAGTAATCCCTGAATGACAAGGCTGCTTTGAAATCTTCCCCCATGGATTGCCATTCCCTGAAATAATCTCCCATGGGCATCTGATCATCCGTCACCTTGCTCACTAGGTGCTAAAGGTAGAAAGATAGGCAGTGTGGTCTTGGTTGGCCCATTGAAAGCTAGTGGGTGAGTGGCTGGTGATCGGTGGTCGTACTGTTGTGAGGCCCCTAAAGTCTCTCTAAATAGGAACTCACGATGGATGCTCTTGTCCCTATTTTGCTGCTTGATTTCCTCCAATATCTCTTCTGTCTTTTGGCTAAATCATTTAGGGCCTTCAAGAGGCTATCAAATGTTGCTTCCTCCTTACTCTTTGGCTCCCCTATTTTTTCCACTACCACTGCCTTCCCACGTGCCTCAATATCAGGGGCAATCTCCAACTCCCTCTCCCTGCTCTGGTACCTCTTCCTTCGATAAGTAACGTTCTGCCTATCCTCCTTGTTCATAGGAAATATCTCCCACGGTTGAGCCAAGATCGAAGCTCTGATACCACTGTAATGTTCCTAATTAGGAAAAACAGTGATATGCAAAGCAAAATAATACATGCAAGCATCAAATTCAGAAAAATCAAAGAACGCCCCAAAAACGCCATCCAACTGAGCCATTTTATTAAAAATATGGACCAAGAGTACAATGGTATGGAAGGAGTGCACCTAAGCTTGCCTCAATGGAAAGCTTGACAAGACCCAAATGAGAAAATAGATTGCCAAGATGAGAGAATAAGTTGCTCCAAAGATGTCCTGCATTGCCCCCGAGAAATCTACACTACCTTTTAGAAAGATGTTGCTGAAAGGCCCACTTCCGGTGCTCAAAAAATTCTGGAAAATTAACCCCTAGCTTCTCTTAAATAACCCATCAAAACCCAGAAAGAGTTTGGCCTAGTTCTCACCTCCGAAAATTGGCCCCAATTACTACGTCCTACCCAACTGGATGGAAAATACGGCTTGTCTGCAATCTTGCTGGAAAATCCTTCCAATCACTCCAAAAACGTTGTGTTTCAGCTCCCCTAAGTGTAAGTTTTTGTAGCATCAGATGTGTTCTAGCCACGGAATTTTGTGAGGCTAGAATACATGAGATCTCCAAAAATCAAAAATCGTTTCTGGAAATTCCAACTAGAAATGACTTAATTAGATTATTAATAAGTTTTTTTAATATTTCCTAAATCTAAACTTAGGGAATATGGTTAATTAATCAATATTAATTAAGTCAAGGTGAGAATCATCTAGAAACTCACACGGTTCGGCCCAGAGATGATCCTAGCCATCGATTATGTTTTAATCTTGGTAATTGTTGCTCCAATAGAGGATTATAAGAGGAGGTTGATGTGGTGATGGAGACAACGCTTGAGCAGTTTGATTTCTTGGCAGATCGATTTCTATAGCAAGAGTCAGTTGTCGGAGAGAAAGCCAAAGATCGAAGCAGTGAGTGAGGTGCAGGGACAATGATCTGGAGGAAGTTTTTCTAGATTTGGAGAGGCAACAGCAAGAGGGCTGAGTTATCCCAGTGAGGCAGCGGAGAGCTCTGCACTGTAGTTTCAGAGAGGGCAGTTCGATTTGCTGGAGAGAAAATTGTTCTCAGATCCAGAGGCCGAGCAGAGGTTCTAGAGGGTCAAAGAAACGAATTTCTCAGTAGCAGAAGGCAGAACGACTTCATCAGAGACTAGTCAGAGGCTAGACATCATAGTGACTGCACAATCTAGCATAGAGGGTGACACAAAAGCTTCAGGAGGCTAGGCTCTCTACGAGCAAGTTGTGTCAGGATTTCTTGTGAAGGAAGGGTAAATTCCCTTCAATAATTTTGCCCAAATTTTCTTGCTGTGGATTTCCAGTTTTACGCATCTAGATTGTACTAAGATTTTCATTGCTGCATAATAATGAAAACCCCCACTGCTGCACCAGTTTTCTCAAGTTGGGTTTTTTCGAGGACATTTGTCCAAAAATAATTGTCTCGTGTTTTAAGTGTGTGTGATAGCATTTCTTAGTTTTCAGCACTATTTATTTTCCGGAGTTTTATTTGTGAAGGTTGTAGTGTGTTTATTTCGATGTTGCCATAGCAATAAACTAAATAATCAATTTATTAGTTAGGAGAAATAATACCAGTTGCTGCAATAGGATTCCATATTGGAAATTTCACATGGTATCAGACCGCAGTTGATCAGCCAGAGAGCTCAAAGGCAAAATGAGAAGGAATTTCACTGATGATTGTGGGCAACAGGCCGAAATTCTCAAGGATAGCACATTCATTTTGCCAAGAGGTCGAGTTACTTGTGGAGGTTCGATTTTTCTGAGTGAGGGGTAGAAGAAATCAATCCTACCAGATCGAGTGATTCCAAAGGTAGAGGGAGCAACTCAGAATTTTCGTTGAGCGAATCTCTAGCTAGACGCAAAGGTTTTGCAGCAGTATGCTAGAGAAAAGCCAGTGTCAGGTGGAAGAGAGAAAAGCACACACACAGGGAAAAATTTCCTCAGGGTACTTCTAGTCTCAAGAAGTTCGATTTTTTCTTGTAGATCAACAGTCATTGTGAGCATATCTTCTCACTCGAGAAGGGAGTGTAAATAGTTCAATAGAATGAAAGAGGAAGCTTTGACAAATCGTTGAGATGGTCATTGCTAGGCTTCATGATCAGGACATGTTGGATGGAGCTTCCAACTACGTCATCTGGAAGGCAAGGATGTCCTTCCTTCTAGATAAATATGGCCTAAAAGCCTATATTAATGCAGTGGTAGCAGTTCCCACGGATGCAAATCAGCTGAAAGAGTACAGAAAGGAGATGGAACGGGCGAAGCAGTTGATCTTAGACCTAGTCTAGGATCATATTGTCTCACATATAGCGGCCAAGGTAACGACCTAAAAGATGTGGGAGACTCTCTCAACGCTATACCAAGGTACTTCTGAATAACGGAATATGTGCTCAGAGGAGAAGCTGAGATGCATCAGGATGCATAAGGGGGAAGGCATAGATCCCTTCCTCACTAGGATTCAAGAGGTCTGAGACCAGTTGTCAGCTGTTGGGTAGCACCTCAACCCACGGAGTTAGTGCAATTGACACTCAACAATATCTTAGAGGAGTGGCAGGTATTCGTCCAAAGTATCTTGGGCAAAGATACCTTGCCAAGGTGGGACAGGATGTGGTCCAATTTGCAGCAGGAGTAGTTGAGACGAGCTCTATTGAAGAGCTCCATTAGTGGCAGCAACAATAGATCGAAGCAGGTGAAGGAGGAGGAGAATGTGGCCCTCGCATCTATTGGTCCCAGTCCAGGACATGGGGAGCAGACGAAGAAGAAGGACCTATCGAAAGTCAAGTGCTTTAGATGTGGTGAGCTCGGTCACTACAGTACCCATTTTCCTCTCAGGAAGAAGGACAAGGAAGAGACGCAGGACTAGCAGGCAGCTTCAACAGAGATCGATAGGCTATCCTCTAGGTTGGAGGAAGACTTCGCCATGTTTTCCAATATACCTCCAGGAGGGAGATGGGTGACTTGGTGTTGTAGCCCCAGAGCGCTACAGATGGGCAAGATCCTTGAGGAGTCCACCTCATGGATCAATGCCTTGTTACAGGGGTACACAGTATTCAGCAGCAGGATGGATCAATGGCAATAGATGCAGTCAGTGCCAGAGTGACAGTTGTGGACTAGTAGTAGTCAGATGCTGGGGACCGCAGTGCAGAGTTGGCAGTAGTGCAGTTGGCACAACGCAGAGCTAGCAGCAGCACAAATTCTTCAGTGACAGTGCAAATACTAGTAGCAGTCAGAGAATCGAGAGACAGATGCATCATACTGATCATTGTTGATTTAGTATTTTGGATGATTTTTAGTTACAGATGTTGTAGTAGCAGCGACAACAGATGAGAGGGAGTTGTAGTGCAGATGCAGTGTTGACAGCAATGTGAGCAGCAGCACAAATGCAACATATATCAAAGTTGCGCAATTGTTGGTGGGCAGTATGGCTAGACATCAGTAGTGTGATAGGAGATGATGCAGAGATAGTGTACTGCTACAGGGTGTGCAGTAGCACTAGAACACATTCCTCGCTAAGAGGGAGTGTTAGTTTTTGTAGCATCAAATGTGTTCTAGCCACGAAATTTTGTGGAGAGGGTAGAATACATGAGATCTCCAAAACCCAGAATCGTTTCTGGAAATTCCAAGTAAAAATGACTTAATTAGAATATTAACCAATTATTTTAATATTTCCTAAGTCTAAAATTAGGGAATATGGTTAATTAATTAGTATTAATTAAGTGAAGGCGAGAATCATCTAGAAACTCACACGGATCGACCCAGAGATGATCCTAGCCATCGATTATGTTTTAATCTTGGTCGTTGGTGCTCCAATAGAGGATTATAAGAGGAGGTCGATGTGGTGATGGAGACAACACTTGAGCAGTTTGATTTCTTCGCAAATCAATATCCAAAGTAGCAACAATCAGTGTCCGAAGAGAGAGCCAGAGTTCAAAGCAGGGAGTGAGGGTCAGGGATAGTGATCCAGAGGAAGCTTTTCCAGATCCAGAGAGGCAATAGCAAGAGGGCCGAGTTATCTCGATGAGGCAGTGCAGAGCTCTGCGCAGTAGCTTCAGAGAGGGTAGTTCAATTTGTTGGAGAGAAAATTGTTCTCAGAACCAGAGGCCGAGCAGAGGTTACAAAGGGCCGGAGAGACCAACAGAGCATATTTCTGGACCACGCAGAGAGTGGAACATGCAGTTGTGATCAGGGGTTCATCCGGGCAACTCTTGTCTAAGAAACTTGAAGAGTTAGAGTACATCAGGAGACTAGACCTTGGGAGGAGTTTTGGAGCAGGTGGGTGCAACATTTGAGCAGTTAGAAATTCAGCCTCAGAGGACTGCGTAGAGGGCCAGACTAGGCTCACGTGGGTATTGAGGGAGAGAGCCAAAACAACGGTACCAAATTAGAAAAGGGTGGAAAGGGATAGCATCTCACTGATTTGGGGCAGATTTGAAGAGATTTCCCAGCGAATTTTAGACAAACCGAGTTTGCCAGCTTGAGGAGGAGGACGGGCTTCTTGGGGGTCTATTTTCAGGGGTCTGAACTAGGCCAAACCCTTCCTGGGTTTTGGTGGGATTTAGTTGAGGATCCGGGAGCTGAAGTTTCACAATTTTTTGAACAAAGGAAGCAAGGGTTCCAGCACATCCTTTCCAGCAAACAACGCAGTTTTTGGGCAGCATGGATCACTTCTTGAGCAACAGTTGGGCAGCCCTCAGATCATCATTTTCTCACTTGGGTTTTGTCACGCTTGTCCTTGGAGACAAGCCCAGGTGCACCATTCCATTCACTGTTGTATTTGCCCCATGATGATTAAATAAAATGGGTCAGGAGTTCCCTATTTCCATCGTTTTCATGGTTGTTTAGTGATTGCATCTCATTTCTGGATGTTGGTTTGTCTATTTGCTTCGTTTATCACTGAATTTCTTAGTTAGGAACGTTACATCTACATAGGCCCGAATAACCCATCACCAAGAAAAATAGCCACATATAAACAATATTCATGCCTGAATACAAACAACCCAGGATTCAAAAACAGAGTATTACAAGTCAATGATCCAATGCATAAACACATGTGACAAACTAAAGCACCTTGGAAATTATTCACTCAAAAAAAGAGAATTATTTGTTAAGAAAATTATCACATTTGTCTAATGTACATATCAATCTATAATTATGTGCTTTTAGTGTAGCCAAGGTCTTGTCTAATGCTTTTTTTTCAAAATTGATTGCCACTATAGAATAAAATTATAATTAAAGCATGGAAACAATCATGAAAGTTTTATTGATGTTTGAGTTTCAAGCAGTTTTAGTCATCAGATGCATTTATAAACTAACAAATCATGACGTAACCAATAGATTAGCGTAGACTGAACTTTTCTCATTTGTACCTTTTATAAACCTTATATAAGGATAATGCAAAACCAACATAGGCATATGCAGAGTAATAGATAAGGAATTAAAAAGCATTTTCTAATCTATGATATTCAGATTGTGGTGAAGTCACATTTTATGTGAGGGAGGGGATAACTGTTTATGTTCCATCTGCAACCTACTATAAGAACACCATGCACACAAATATAAATTTAAAGAGTCAATAAATGCAATTCATTTCTAGAATCCATAGTCAGAATCTAAAGTTCAATGTGTAGGCAAGTGCACAGTAGAGAGAGAATTTTGTTAGTTGTCCATCTACAACAAAACAGCAGCAATAGGATAACCCCGTGTCCATCTGACATACATGTAGCTATGAACTCAAAACAGCACATTAAAATGTCAATAAATTTGATCGTTATACAATCCACCCAGTCACAAACGTGTGAACTGACCTGCTTCTGAGATTCCATATCAAAAGAAAAATGGTTTTTCATTATGAGCTCCACTTGACTGAGTATTTTATTAGCCTCACTTATGTTTTGCAACCTTGATGCTTCCCACGGAAAACATGACTTTGGAGGTCCTTCTTGGTCTCCAACATGAATAAACTTCAACAAATCAATCCCATCTTGCAGTCCTTTGACAGCACTGCAAAATGTTTTGACCTACAGAATATTAACACATAAACGTGATGAATACTACATAAACAGCCAACCCACACATGTACTGAATGAATATCATGTCAGATTCATCAAATTTGGGTATAGAAATAAATCAACTTTTACAGTAGTAAAAAATCAATATCTTCTTGTTTATTACTTAAACTGAAAGAAATAAATCATGACAAAGATAAAGCTGATAAGACAGGTACAAAGCAGAGAGGAAGTTATATGGATTTTACAGAAGAAAATGCAAAAGAAAATAGCCTCAGAAGGAATACACAAAAGCAGGTCTTAAAAGAATAAAGTGTGAGTGTTTGTGTGTGCATGTGGGGCTGTGAACACTAGTACAAGGATGCCATTTACAAAGTCGACAGGCTAGTATCCTATTAACATCCACTTCAACAAATTTGTCTTGTTAGGCATGTGTGAAGTGTGAAAATTTCACTACTGAAATCCTATTGCAGCAACTGGAATTATTTCTTCTAACTGTTAATTGACTTAACAGTTTATTGCTACGGCAACAACAAAATAAACACACTGCAATCTTCACAAAAATACTGCGGAAAATAATAGCGTCGGAAAACTGAGAAAATACTGGCACACAAACAAAAATTTGACACAGTTATTTTGGAGTAAAGTCCCCGGAAAAACCCAACTTGGGAAAACCAGTGCAACAACTAAGGGTTTTAATTATTAAGCAACAGTGAAATAATCAGAGTACAATTTGGACGCTGAAAACTGGCAATCCTGCAGAGAAAATACTGGCAAAAAATCTAGTGAGGAATTTTTCCTCACCCCCCAAGCGATCCAAGCTCTGACTGCTACTAAATAGCTAGCCGTCCAACCAGCTCTGCGTAGGCCTGTGTCACCCTAGTGCAGTCCCTTCCACGCTCTATCTGAATCGATTTCCAAACAAGTCGTCTCGCCTTCTTTTGATTGGGAAACTATATCTCAAGCACTCTGGAAAATCTTTGCAGCGTCTGGAAGTGAAAACCAGCTTCTCTCCAGCAAAATCGAACTGCCTCTTAAAGGCTTATGCGCAACCATTACATAGGCTCTTTGTGACTATCTCTGCCTCTCTGCAAAGTACTTACTGAATCTAGAAAATTTTCCTTTGGTCTCACTGTCTCTGCCTTTCTCTATCTCTGTTTCCCTTCTCTGGCTCGAAACCTTCCGGCAACTGCTGCTGCTCTCTGGAAAATCAAACTGCCCAAGGAAATGTAGGTTTTAACCCCACAGAAATTACCTGCATACGAATTCTAAAACACAGAAAATAAACAATGCGAGAGCATAACACATAAAACACATATACACAGAGATTTTCCCCTAGATCCCAAAACTAAGACTACCAACTTGATTTTTCATTATGTTCCTTTCAATATTACAATACATATCTATACATTCCGAAGCATCCGATACCATGGACCACAAACCATCGCATCCAAAAACATGGACCGAAAACCATCGTGTCCAAACCATGTGCAAAAATCATGCACAAAACCATAGGTAGGTCCGCCCAACCTAATATAGGGTCCAAAAAACAAAATTTTCCAGAACGCTACCCCAGACCCAATAGAGGGGGGTTACCTGCACCCCACCAACCCCCTGTGTCACCCCCAGTACACAATCGACACAACAAAGGGGAGGCTCTGCCCCCCCTCTGACCCCCTGGTTAACTACGTGGGCTAGTCGTGAAAGAATATAACACAACCCAACATTCTCCCACTTGTTGTTTTCTTTCCACAGGGGGCCACAAGAGAGCTTAGTCATTTATCCAGCCCTGCAATGCCCATTGTTTCTATACACCAAGAGAACTTCTCAGAGCTCACAGATTTTGTCATTGCATCTGCAATATTCTTCAAAGTGTCCACCTTTACCAGCAACACCTTTTTGTCTTCTATCATATCCCTCACAAAATGATACTGAACATCAATGTGCTTTGTCTTTGAATGATATGCAGGGTTCTTTGCCAAGAAAATTGCACTTTGGCTATCACAGTCTATCCTTATAGCTCCCTGTACTAACCCGATACTTGAACACAACCTCTGCAACCAAACTAATTCCTTACTTGCGTGAGTGGCTGCCATGTATTCTGCCTCTGTAGTTGATAGTGCCACTACAGATTGTTTCTTACTCATCCAACTGGCTGCACCTCCAAATAAGTTAAACACATATCCACTTGTAGATCTTCTCTGATCCAGATCTTCAGCCCAGTCTGCATCAACAAAGCCATGAATATCCAACACTCTGTCCAATCTTGGTCTTCCTTGGTAGCACAGACCATAATAAGTAGTGCCACGCAAATACCTAAAAACTCACTTCACTAATGTCCCTTCCCTAGTTTTCACATAAACCTGCTCAATACTCCCACTACATGTGCAATGTCTGGTCTAGTACAGACCATTGCATACATCAGGCTACCGACTGCACTTGCATATGGAACACGGGACATGTCCTCTTCCTCTTCTTGTGTATTGGGACACTGTTCAGCAGATAACTTCACACCTACAAGAATAGGAACCTTCACTGGTTTACTATCCTACATATTAAACCTCTGCAGTATTGTCTCGATATACTTCCTTTGGTTTAACCAGAGCTTCCTCTTTTCTCGGTCTCTTTCAATTTCCATGCCCTAAATATAGTTTGCAACACCAAGATCTGTCATGTCGAATTTGGAGGAAAATTGGGTCTTCAAATCCTGGATAATTTCTTTGTCATTTCCAACCAGCAACATATCATCCACATACAAGACCAGATAAATAACACTGTCACCAGTTAATTTAAAATACACACAGTGATCTGCTTTGTTTCTGGTGAAGCCAAGTCCCCGTATAAATGTATCAAATTTCTGATACCACATCTTTAGTAACTATTTTAACCCATACAGAGACTTCTTTAACTTGCATACCAGTGTAAAGACCATAACTGAAATAAGATGATAAGCAGAACAATATGCAGAACCGTAAGGGATTTCAAGACCTACCTGAACTGCTGTCTGCTCCTGTTGAAGCTGATGGCTCTGCGGTTGTTCTGATCCGATTGCCGGGAAACCAATTCCTCCTAGCCAATCCAGCAAGCTTCTCATCGAAGCTCACTGCCCCCGTGCCCAGAACCTCAGATCAATGTATAGCTCTAGATTCCCTGGTTCTCTTGCCCTCTGCTCTCTGGTTTTTCCTCCTCCGTTTTTTTTCCCCTGTGATCGGCTCAGACCAGTGTTTTATAACCGCAGGCTTGGCGGTGGCCGCCCTCCACCTACGGCCACCGCTCTTCCTCCTCCCGACACGCCTCCGCATGCATTTCATTCTCAGATATTTTCCTTCTACTCTGTTGTTCTTTGTTGGTATTTCCCGTTTAATTCTTTTATGCCATGGTTTGTATAACGTTGGGTATTTGAAGGGTTCGATGGTCATATACATATCTTAACATTATAAAGTTTGGTTTAAAATATATATTATTAACATTATAAAGTTTGTTTTAAAACATATATATTAACATTATAAAGTTTGTTTTTAAAATATATATATTAACATTATAAAGTTTGTTTTGTTTTACTTTATTTTAATATAAAACTTTAGAAATTAATTAATATTTGATATTAATACTTAATTTTCATTTAATTTTATAAATATCATTTATCTATTTATTTATTTATTTTTTTTAAGGATGGGTCGTTACAGTGACGCTGACTTCGGGTCGGTTGAGACTGGTCTGGGACCAGTAGTACACTCTCTGAGCCTGCGATACTGGTCTGGGACCAGTGGTAGGAGTTGTACCTACTATGACACTGACTTGGGGTCGGTTGAGACTGGTCTGGGACTAGTGGTACATACTCTGAGACTGACTTCGTGTCAGTGCAGTACTGGTCTGGGACTAGTGAGAGTGGTACACACTATGACGCTGACATCGGGTCGGTTGAGACTAGTCTGAGACCAGTGGTACATTCTCTGAGACTGCGATACTGGTCTGGGACCAGTGGTATGCACTCTGAGACTGACTTCGGGTCAGTGGAGAATGATATGACTCATTCTCGATCAATTCTTCTTCTTCATAGTTCAGCAGAGCAGAGTTGAGCCAGTAGAGCTGAGCAGAGCCAATAGAGCTGAGCAGAGCCAGCAGAGCAGAGCAAAGCCAGCAGAGCTAGCAGAGCTGAGCTAAGCAGAGCCAGTAGAGCTGAGCAGAGCCAGTAGAGCTGAGCAGAGCCAGTAGAGCTGAGCAAAGCCAATAGAGCTGAGCAAAGCAGAGCTGAGCAGAGCCAGCAGAGCAGAGCAGAGCCAACAGAGCTGAGCAGAGCTAGCAGAGCAGAGCCAGCAAAGCGAAGCAAAGTAGAGCCAACGGAGCTGAGTAGACCTAGGCTGCGCAGCGCAGGGCACTGATGGCAGAGATAGTACAGTCGGAATTATGAATCCGTGGATGGAGTTCTCGCTAGTTGAGAGGGAGTGTTAAAATGGAAACTAGGACCAAACTCCATGTGGGTCAGCTTATTTATGGCAGCTGATATTTTTATTGGATCCCTCTCGTCGAGAGGTGTAGGATTGATCCAAAGATCATCCGATTCCGATAAGTATTTATGGAGATATGAATTTATTTTGTTTATGTAATTATTATCAAGCCGACCAGCTATTATGTAGGCTCTAGAAGCCCAACGGACGTGTCAATTCATCTTCCTCGCTTTGGTATAAATATAAGAGGATTTGCAGTCACTTCGCAACTCATCTCAAGTGATCTCCTCTCCACGTCTTGGGTTTTTGGAGAAGGAGATTCACTACGGATTACACTGGCCTAGTATGATAATGCCCTAATGGAGAACGCAGTCATAAATATTCAGGCATATAAGGATGATCTACGTTGTCCAAAAGTCTCATACGCTTACCCTAAATCTAAACATCGCTATGAAGGAGAAGCCCATATGCGGCAAGAAAAGGCTCTTCATTTGTGGATGAAATGATACACCTAAAACACAGTCAAAAGAAGACATCTAACACACAGTCAAAGGAGAGTTATTTTCAGTGTTATATGAGAAACAGAACTTCGCATTTCTCCCTGAGATTTCCACGTGAATCTTGTACAGATATATAATGGAAGCACTGAGGAACAGAACTCAGGAGCAGGGATATGATTACGTAGGGATAGACCTAGCCACAGTCATAATATATGAACCACACTGTTTATGAATGATTATAATACGATGTTCATGAAGGAATATAATACACTACTCATTGAAGACCTAGCCACAGTTATAAACACAGCCGCAGTTATCTAAGGACCTGCCTATGGTCTTTATAATACCCTTGCACGTAGTTAAAAGGAACAACCTTGAACGCAGTCAAGGGAGACCCTTATTACGCTGTCCTGATGTATTAAATCGAAGCCCTAATATGCAGACCTGTAGCCTAATACGCAGGTCATGAACAGCGTGTAAGGGTAGCCGCAATAAAATAAAGGAAGCCGCAGTCATAAGGGTAGCTGCAGTGATATAAAGGAAGGTGCAGTCAGGACCTGGCATGTATGGGAGCAGATCTGTACTACAAAAATAATGATGCTGATCTCAGGTGAGTAAAGGTTCTTGATGTCAAGGTGTATGTTCAATATGTCTCGGTTAAACATCACTTCGGACCTACCTTCGAAACAGCCTAAGCACATGGATATAAATGTATATAAGCATGCTCTAAGACTATCTCAGCGAAATGGAGATCATGTTAAGTGATTATCTCAGTGTTGCATATATATATATATATGATTGTCTTGGCATAATAGCCATAATGATGAACAACACCAATGATAGAACTATGATGGTCAAGAGACCCTTGGTATGGTTGTAAAAGGACTCAACAGAATGGAAATAATAAGGATGAATAGTCTCATATCATAATGATAGAAGCAACATCATGGGCATGTTAGTAAAGGGCAGCATGATGATGAATGAGCAGCATGGTGGTGTTACACGGTAAGGCGCAGCAGATGAATGAAATGGATAGGTGAAGTTGTCACCTTGGAGATTCAGTTGAAGCAGAATGTCTTCAACTGATCTCATCATTATAAGAAATGATCTATGCTCAGATCCAGATAAGTCAAAGTGTTGACTTCTGTTGTAAATGTATTATCTCCCTCTCTCTCTTTCTCTGCTGAACTTTGAAGATAAAAGAAGATTTGATCAAAGGGTTTCCCCACACATTGTGGGGTTTGTCCCTGGCTCGCGCCATATCTTGTGTCCTCTTGTCTTGGCTTGTCTTCTGGTTTTATATTTATGTTCTATCTGCAATTTATCTTAATGCTGATGGGATTGCTAACTGTGAAAATTTAAATAAATTGCTCTGGCATAAAACATACCTAAACTTAACAAGATGTTTTCCAAAATTTGCATGCAATTTGTTTGTAGAAAGGTGTCAAAGAGAAAGTTCAATATTGTGGAAAACTTTGTTTGAATTTTTCTTGGGTATATTACATGCTCTCCTGTCGACCACCTTCCAGAGGCCCTCTCAGCCCTCAAGGGGTCTAAGGACTCGTCTTTCTCCTTCACAAGATGCTCTCTTGTCATATACCTTCCATAGGCCCCCCTCAACCTTTAAAGGTTTGAGGCCTGCGCAACGTTCTCCTACAAGATGCTCTCTAAGGACTCGTCTTTCTCCTTCACAAGATGCTCTCTTGTCGTCTACCTTCCATAGGCCCTCTCAACCTTTAAAGGCTTGGTACCTACTCAACGTTCTCCTACAAGATGCTCTGTTGTCAAGCCATGAGAATGAACTACTCAGCATCTTTCTCAGGAGAAAGATGGCTCATCTTTCTCCTTCACAAGATGCTCTCTTGTCGTCTACCTTCCATAGGCCCTCTCAACCTTTAAAGGTTTGGTACCTACCCATCGTTCTCTGGGCCCTGGAAAGTTAAGCCAATTAAAGGATTACATCAGAAACCCTAATACTACGTAAACCCTAGCATGTGAACAAGATACCTGTGCTCAACAATACTCTTCATTAAGCTGTCATTAACGGCTGAAAATTAAAATATGCAGAAATAAAATTTGCTCACAGCACATTAAGAGAGTAACACCAGCAAGATTTTGACCCCAAAGTCTTCTTTATTAGCACCAGAAAATATTTACAAGAGAGCTTCTTCAGGTAAAACTCAAATCCAATTGATGATCTCAAATGACCCCTAGCACCCTACTTAAAGGAAAAAATCCCAACGGCTAGTTTCAGTGATCCATGACAAAACGATCTCGACCGTCGATGAGGATCAAGACATCTCTTAATCTCTTCCGTCGAA
>APFE031741264.1:72300-84907 GCA_000404065.3 Pinus taeda | reverse complement strand
GATGAAGACATTACAGCAGAAGAACATGTAGATAGATTCAATGATTTTGTTGACAGAGAAGAAGTTGATGATGAAGATGTAAAACTAATATTTTTTGCTCAAACTTTCATTGGGGAAGTCAGAAAATGGTTCAAAGCCCTTAAAGCCGGAAGTATTCACAGTTGGGCAGAATTTGAAGATAGTTTTCTAAGGAAATGGGGAAACAGAACCAACCCTGTCCAAGCTCTTACTGAATGCAACAATCTTAGAAGAGCTCCAGATGAAACCGTCCAAAACTTCTCTAAGAGGTTTAATAAAATATACAATTCTATTCCAGCTCATTTGAAACCTCCTGGAGCTTTGGCAGAGTTGAGATATGTTGAAGCATTTGATTCAGATTTCTCGCTCTTACTCAGAGAAAGGGATTCTGCCACTCTTGCTGACATGCAAAATGATGCAATTAAGGTGGAGGTGAACATGATTACTGCTAAGAAATCAAAGATGGCAAAGGCTAAGCTGAAAGAAGAAGAGAAACCTTCTACCTCTGCTCCAGAAGACAAGTTTGAAACAATGATGAAAACCATGGAAAAATTGATGGATCGGTTAGCTCTTGGGAATGCTTCTGATCCTCCAGCACAACATGAACCTCAATTTAGGAACCCCTAGTTCAGAAGACCTCAGAATCAACAAAGGCCAAGAGAGAACAGAAATCAACAGTCAGATCCTCCAGTGAGACCTCCTTTCCAACAAAATTTGGTAGATGAAGAAGATGAGCCTGAAATTCCTGAGGAATCAATCCATTGTTTTGATGAAGAAGTGTCAGGGATTTTCCTAACTAAGGAGGAACATGATGAGTCCAGCATGATCAAATCAGGAGAAGGGCCTTCAAATTTTTTTAAAGGTCTATCAGCACGCTATCTTTGAGATGCAAAAGCAGTACAATCTTAGGAATATAAATGTTCCTATTACAGCAAACAAAGCATAGCCCAAGAAGGATACCTCAAAGACAGTTGAAGATAAAAAGGAGAACTCAAAGGTTGTTGAAGGTAAGAATGATACTCCACCTATCAAAAAGGATATTCAAATTCCTTCCCCTCCTAAAGAAATTGAGAAGACTGCTTCTGTTTTTAACCTTGAGAATGAGATTGCAAAAATTAAGATATCAGTCCCTTTTAATAAAATTCTCAAGGTAGACAAATACATAAGTAAAATTGTTGAAATGCTCAATTCACAACCAGGAGTAGCTGACATCCTAAATGTACCAGAAGATAATCTTGTTATTTGTTTGGGTCCAAGACTTGAGGATGAACAGAATGAAGAGTTCCCCCCTTTCTACATAAGCATTAGCATTCATGATATGACTCTACATAATGCTATGTTAAACTCAGGGGCATCACATAATCTCATGCCCAAAGTAATCATGGAAAGACTGGAGTTAGAAGTAACTAGGCCATATAAGGATTTATTTTCCTTTGATTCAAAAAGAGTCCAATGCATTGGTTTGATAAAAGATGTTGTTGTGGGTCTCACACAAATTCCATAAAAAACAATTGTCATGGACATTGTCGTGGCAGACATTCCACCAAAGTTTGGGATGCTCCTTTCGAGATCGTGGGAAGCAAAAATCAAGGGCACAATGCATATGGATCTTACATATGCTACCGTCCCAATGTTTGGTGAACAAAGGAGGTTGTATCGGGAGACCAGAATGGCCTACATGGTAAGCAGCAAAGACAAGCCTCAAAATTTTCCTATTTATTCATTCGATACTGGTCTTGGATCATCTATCCTTTTCAATGAATCAGTTGAAAGAGAATCACAAGATGAACTTGCAAAAAATCAGTGTCAAGAAGGGCAGCAAGGAGATGAAAGAGACACCATGGGTTGCTTGTCATTACACTTTGATGGATCAGCAGGAAGAGAAGGGGCAGGAGCCGGGATTTGAATCACTAATCCAACTAAAGAAAGTAAGTTTCTCTCCTACAAACTAAACTTTGATTGTACCAACAATATGGCTGAGTACGAATCTCTGATTTTAGGCTTAGAAGCCTTGATAAAATTGAAAGCTAAAAACATTGCTGTTTGTGGAGATTCTGAATTGGTAATTAAACAAGTAGAATGTGCATACCAAACTAATTATGTAAGGATGAGAGCATACAAGAACTTAGTGTTCGAGATGTTGGAAAAATTTCAATCCTATTCTTTCATCATCAAAACTAGAGACCAAAACTCTATTGCAGATTCTCTTGCTGTTTCTGCCAGTCTTTTTATCATTCCTAAGCACTCTTTTGAAAATTATGAAGTGGAGGTTCGCCATAGACCAGTTATACCAGATAATATCACAAATTGGCAAGTTTTTGAGGATGATCAACACGTAAGGAACTTCATTGAATTAAAGGGAGAATTTGAAAATAATCAGATAGATCAGCAGAATATGTTAGCAGAGTCAAAGGAAAGTTCTGAAGTCTTACAATTAGAAAACAACTTAATTCCAAAGGGCCTCATTCCCCTTGAGAAATTATTTGATCAAAATGATGTATTCAAAGCACCAAGATTACAAGCTAATGAAGAAGAGGTGGAAAGCTGCAATTTAGGAGACTCAGTTGTGCCTAAGATAGTCAAGATTTCAAAATTTATTTCAGCTGATATGAAGACTAAATATGTTGAGATGATGAAAAGGTTCATTGATGTTTTTGCGTGGAGTTATGCTGACTTGAAACAATATGAATCTTCAATTATACAGCATACCATTCCTATTAAGGAGAATGAAAAGCCTTTCAAGCAGAAGTTAAGAAGAATTAATCCTCTTCTGATGCCACTGATTGAAAGAGAAGTGAAAAAGCTCTTTAATGCTAAAATTATTGTTCCAATCAGATTCTCAAATTGGCTTGCTAATTTGGTACCAGTCAGAAAAAAGAATGGAGAGATCAGAATTTGTATAGACTTCAGAAACTTAAACAAAGCTTCATTGAAGGATAATTACCCCCTCCCTAAAATGGATTTGATTTTGCAAAATATTGTTGGTTCACAAAGGATTTCTATGCTTGATGGTTTCTCAGGGTATAATCAGATTCTTGTTCACCCAGATGATCAAGAGAAAACGACCTTCACCACACCATGGGGAACATTCATGTATGCAAAGATGCCATTTGGTCTCATGAACGCGGGAGCCACTTTCCAGAGAGCAATGGATATTTCTTTTGCTGAAGAAAAAGACAAATCAGTGGTGGTCTATCTTTATGACATCATAGTTTTTTCAAAGAGAGAAGAAGCTCATTTGAAGCACCTTGAAAGGGTCCTGCTGAAGTGTAGGAGGTTTGGTATTTCTCTAAACCCAACCAAAAGTATTTTTTCTTTAACGTCTGGAAAACTTCTTGGTCATATTATTTCTGAAGAAGGAATTAGGATTGATCCTAATAGAGTTAGTGCAATTCAAAAATTAGATCTACCAAGGAGTAGGAAGGAGATTCAATCCTTTCTTGGGAAGGTTAACTTTGTTAGAAGATTCATTCCTAACTTTGTTGAGGTTGTCAAGAGCATAACAAAGATGTTAAAGAAGGGAGTGGATTTTAAGTCTACAGCTGAAGCAAAGAAATCATTTGAAGAAATCGAGAAGGCACTTACACAAGCACCAGTACTTATTAGCCCAGATTTTACCAAGGAGTTCCTTATTTTCACATTCGCTTCTGAAGACACAATTGCTGGAGTTCTACTGCAAAAAGGAAGTCAAGGTACTGAACAACCCATTTCCTTCTTTAGCAAGACATTAGCAAATGCTGAATTGAAATATAACATCTTAGAGAACCAAGCCTATGCCTTGGTGAAAGCAGTAAAGGATTTTAGAATTTATGTTTTGCACTCTCACATTGTTGCCTACGTTCCAAATGCTGTTATAAAGGATATTCTTACACAAGCTGATCCAGATGGAAAAAGGGGGAAGTGGATAGCAAAATTGTTAGAGTATGACATTGAGATCAAACCCACAAAGTTGGTAAAGGGTCAACGCCTAGCTAAATTGCTGACATAATCAAATTTGGACTGTCTTGATATTAATTTAAGCACAGAGATCTCAGAAATTTCTGAAAATGAAGAGGAATTGCTCCAAATAAATGAAAAATTCTTGATGTCAGAATGGTACAAGGATGTAGCATTTGTTTTGCAGCATAATAGAGCTCCTGATAATCTTTCAAAATCCAAAGCTCGGTTTATCAAATTGAAATCTCTTAGATATTTTGTGTATGACCAAAATTTGTTTTGGAAAGATGCAGGAGGAATATTATTAAATTGCCTCATTGAAGAAGAAGCTGATAAAGTAATTGATGAGTTTCATAAGGGCGATTATGGAGGACATCACTATTGGAAAGCCACTGCAAACAAGGTCTTGAGGGCTGGCTATTTTTGGCCAACTATGTTTAGAGATATCTATAAAAAGATAGCTACATGTCATGAATTTCAAGTGTTTGAAGGAAAGAGAAAGCTTATGCCACTGCCCTTGGTTCCTATATATGTTGAAGCACCTTTCCAGCAGTGGGGATTAGATTTTATAGGAGAAATCCATCCTTCTTCATTAGGACAGCATCGCTGGATTCTCATAGCCACCGATTACTTTACAAAATGGATAGAAGCAATACCCACAAGGCAAGCAAATGATTCGGTGATTATTTCTTTCTCAGAAAATAATATATTATCAAGATTTGGTTGCCCAATTAAGATCATTACTGACAATGTTCAAGCTTTTAAGTCCAAAAGAATGATTAATTTTTGTCATCAGTATCACATTTCCCTTCGACATTCCACTGCTTATTATCCACAGGGAAATGGTTTGGCTGAATCATCAAACAAGAGCCTTGTAAGAATCATTAAGAAGCTGCTGCAAGAAAATAAAAAAGACTGGCATTTGAAATTGAAATATGCTTTGTGGGTTGATTGGATTTGCACAAAGAGGTCCATTGGACCATCACCATATGAGCTAGTATATGGGGCTGAGGCCATATTTCCAACATCCCTTGGAGTACTTGTAATGAAGTTGATTCAAGGATTAGAACAGGAACCAAATGCTATACAACGAAGGATAAATCAGCTGATAGCTTTGCAAGAGAAAAGAAATGAGGTGTTTGACAATCATCAACAAAACCAGAACAGAATCAAGAGAGCATTTGACAAAAAGATCAAAGAAGTTACATTCCAGATCCATTAAAAAATTTTGAAAAGGGAAGCTAGAATTGAAGAGAAAGGTAAGCATGGTAAATTCAAAAATTTGTGGAAAGGGCCATATCAAATTTCTGCTTTCCATGGAAATAACACTTACATTCTACAGGAGATTGATGGAAAGACATATGCTGGAGGAACTGTTAATGGCAAGTTCCTAAAGCATTACTATTGATTAAAATTCTGCCAAGTTTCTCACAACATTGTATATACCCGTTTTATCAGTCTTTCTTTGTTGTAAATAAATGACAAGCTGAACAGAAAGCTCAAGCCCGAGGTGAAGGCCCAGAAAGCTGGAAAAGGATGTTTGTCAACTCCATCTATGTTTTCATAAAATGGACAAAGCACTGGACATACGAGTTCTTAGTGTACTACAAGAGCACACTATCCCAAGTGGAGCCACCATTATCACTTTAAAAAAAGAAGATCTGATATATGTAACTTTTCATCCTAGCCCGATGATAAAGGTCAGTGTTAGTCTATGTTGTTTTCATATTTTTTTTTCCCTTAAAGTCTGAAGTTTTAAGAGGTCATGAGTCAAGTATATTCCTATCTACCATTGGTTCTCCTTCATTCACCATTGTTTCATAGCCATGTGTCATTTTGTTATCCACTACCAAAAGGCTTGGTAATTGCGTAGCACATGCATACTTTTAAAGTGTTTTCATAGCGCTTTTATTTGTTTAGTAGTTTCGCAGCACAAACCTTATTAGCAGTTTCGCAGTGCATTATTCAAATTTCAAACTAACCGTTCTGCGAAATCAGGGATTCGTACATTTCGAAGCGAATCTTTCCCAAATGTCAAATCCGTTAGGTGAATCACAGGCTGTGTCATCTCATGTCAGTTCATGTACTCCTCTTATCACATTCCACCACCCATCGCCATTATCACCACCATTAGATTTGTTGATACGCACGAATCACCATTTCCAAGAAAGGCCAACTTGCACAAATCTTAATGATGATTGTAAGCCTTGCATGAATAACAAATATGCAAGATTGCAATTTGAAAGATTACAAACGGCAAGATTTCAATTTCAAATACAAGTATAATCAAGCAAGGCAACAAATCAAACGAGGCAGTAAAATCAAGCGAGGCAGCAAATTCAAGCAAGGCAAAATTTTAAAAGAAGCTGAGTTACAGTTCAAACCAGAGCTAGTATTCCTTGTTTGCAAATATTTAAGATTTCATGGAGAGATCAATGGGGAAAAAAGAACACAGATCCGGCAAATGTCTAAGGAACGAGCCTGAAGGCCTGGATATAGCACTAAGGAATAAAGAGGTGGAGAAGGCATTCAAAAAAGCTGGGTGCTGGAATTTTTGCAAGAAGTTACAAGGAGGGCATGCATAGGTAACCAAAGAATTTGCCCTTAATTTCACAGGTTTAAATTCAAAGGTAGCTATGATAGAATTGCAGGTCTCGCCAGAGATGATATCCACTGTGACAGAGATTCCACGAGGAAAAGAAAACTGGTTCAAAAATTTCAAATTTGACATGAATCCTTGCAAGGAGTTTTTAAAGGAGTTTGTAAATTCATATTTAAGTAAGTCAGTGCAGAGGAGCTATGTCAAAGAGTCTTATGCACATTTACTCACCTGCATACAAAAATACTCACTTGCGAAGGAAGGTATAACAAGGTGTATTCGTACCATTTCAAGCTCCTTTTGCATTTCACAGGGAAGGTCTCCATTGATCTACCTTTTTATCTATTACGTAGTTTGAGTAAGATTTGTGACAAAGTACAATTGAGGAAAGAAGCTTGTGAAACTTCTCTATTTCATCATGGCTTAATTAAACTACTGGTCTTACATGAGCTTCAAAGGGTAGGCAAAGATTGGAATTCATTTATTTTTATGGCTGTTTTCAAAAGCCAGACTGGCCTCAGTCCTCTACCTGCAAGAGATCTCACAATAGTGGATCTCCAAATAGAAGCAAGAGCTAAGAGATTTCCAAAATTACAAGCAAGGAAACAAGTGAGAGAGCCAGTACAGCCACTGCTCATTCAAGACACACCTCAGCAATCAACTAAGGAAAAAGCTCATGTTAAAAAGATTGTACCTGAAACAAGCACAACTGAAGTAGTCTCAAGGAGAAGAACAAGAAGTCAGATGGCTGAAGAAAAAGGTAAAGAAGTAGCAGTTGAAGAAAGTCCAGTTTCAAAGAGAAATCTAAATGATTTATTGCAGGCTATTGACTTTGAGGAGTCCCTACTAGTTCAAGATGAATTTATGCAGTCAGATAAAGAGAGTACAATGAAAACCAAAGCCTCAAAAAAGCTTAAATTTGACGAGCAAGTTGAACAATTTGTTTTCAAACCCAAGAGACCTATAACAAGGAGATTTCAGCAAGTACGGGAGGCACCACCAAGAACAGAGGAAACAGGGGAAGAGATACAACGCCAACAAAGAAAGGACACAGGCAAAACAGTCGCCACATCCAAAGAAGACAATATAGCAGACTTGAAAAGTAAATTGGAATCAGCTAAGCATGAGATTTCCAGACTGAAGAAAGCTGCTAGAAGACATGCCATCATACAAGCTAATTATTACAGAATTAAATCCTTATGGGAGGAGAATGCAACTGTAGAGGTGGTTGACTGTAATAGTCAATTTCATACTTGGACAGTGCCGACAATCAAAGAAGCCAACTTCATCAGGATGATTAATATGCAATTGAGAGCTGGGAAAAAGATTATGAAGAAACAAATAGAAGATCTAAAGGCACAGTTAAGTCAGCTAAAGGAACTTTCTAAATGAAATCACATTTCAAGTAAGAGTATGCTTTGAGTTTTGATGAGTTTGCTTGGTCTCATCTTCTTGAAGAATTCTAAATGTCCATTCAGTTTTGGAAAATTTAAAGGAAGTTTTCACAACAAAGTGTTCGATTAATAAAAATTTTGGGTTGAGAACTATGTCTTTTAAACAACTCAGCAGTTTCGTAGCGCGAACGAAACTGCTGAAGGTGATGATTAAGGCTCAGCAGTTTCGTAGCGCGCTACGAAACTGCTGAAGCTAAAGGTTCCAATACAAATCAACCAATTTTGAAACAGAAACGGAAAAATTTTGAGGAACAAATATATGCAAGGAGACATCTGAAGCTACAACAATCAATCAGATTAAGACATATGGAGAAATATGGTTTAGATCCAAATTTGAATTTTGTCATAACGTGAGCAGTTTAAGCACGGTTCAGATATGTTAGGACAACCTGAATGCGTTTTTTGTTTTAAAAGTAGTGGACAACACATCAATAGACATGGCCACCTGTCACGTTTTGGAAAACAAAGATGAAAGACCGGCTTCTGTGGATTTGAAAACCATAAGACCGAGGAGCAAGGGTAGTTTCCTATATTTCAGGACAGTGGAGAGGATATGGCATATAAGACCAACGTGGAGCATTCAACACCCATCCCAGCCAAACTGAAAGAGGACCAGATGTCAAAGAACGAAAATGATCCTAATCAAAGCCACTGTTTGTGTAATATGAAGTTAGAGTCATATTTGATTTAGATCTGTAAAAACTCTAGTTAACAGTTTGTTGTATTTAATAGGTAGTTAAAGTTTAATAGGTGTCAGTAATAGAAGTAGTTTTCGAGTTCCCCTCATGCTTGAGGAGGAATCTCAATTAGACAAGAGAAGAACTCTATATATAGCTTGAGCAGCAATGTAAAAAGGGATGGAAATTTTATGAAAAAGGCTGATATTTGGCTTATGTAAGACTCTGTTTTGATAATACATGTTTGGCTTTACTTCTCAGGATTCATGAGGGATTTCATGTTCAGAATGTGTGATGTTTTCCTTTTCCTAATTTTTGCAGTGGTATGAATGTGTAATCACTTAGAATTCACTTGAGGTGCTCTAACTTCCTGTATGCATTCATAGACTGTGTGGTCCTATCTGAGTTGTTATGTTCTGAATATTTTAAATGCTGAATGCCCTGACTTCTTTGTAAGTTTGAATTCATTGTCATATTGAGATGTTGTTGACTCCATAAGCCTAATGGATAGTTGTTAAATGTGTTTCCACCATTCATATTCTTACAGTTGTTTTACAAGAGTTAGCCATCTTAACTATAATCAAAATCATTAACCCCTTTTTGAGAGAGCCCTCTCAGGTTGAGGAGGCTAAGCCACAGCCTAAAGTAGGTTTGAAATAGTTACTTAGAGTCAACCTGATCAGCACCCTATTAGGACCTGATTTTGAGATAACAGGATGGATGAAGAAAGATGAAGGAGTGGGTATGGAGGGAGGATGGGGGTTTGAGGTGGTTCAAGGACTGGTGGATGGAGTTGAGAGAAGATGTAGATGATTGGATTTGTTTAAAGAGGGGTGAAGCAATGCTGCACAAAAAGGTAGGGTTATGTGGAAAAATGGAAAACGTGAAGCAAGAAACCAATTTAGGGGATGGAGCAGATGGGTTTGAAGGAATTTGGGCGGATAGAGAAGTGGTACAGGTGCTCTGCAATTTGGGTTTCCAACTGAACCAACAAAGACTTGCAAGAAATAAAAGACCTAGTTATGCCAACCTAATATGATCTAGCTAATAGTAAAGAGAATGAACAGAAGCTTTATTTGCAAGGAAACCATGTATATTAACTATGCAACGAAGCATTCAAAGATCTGAACATGTAACCAACTTCTGCAAACGAAAATCGTACACTAGTGATTGCATGGCAAAGCAAAAATAGTGTTTTTTTGGGGCAGCAAGGTCACTTTGATCCCAGCCCCTGATCCTATGAGGGAGAGGTGAAATCAAAGGTGATCATTGGCCTTTTTCTAAAGCTTTTTCCCTGTTAATAACCTATCAAGTAAATATGAACATGAAAAGCTATTTTAATCATCAAAAACGACCTAATTAACAAAGCAATATTTTAATCTAAATAACAGATTTTATTCTAAGAATGTAGCAAAGACACATGAAAGTAAACAAAGGAGGTACTGGCACTTGAGATGGGCCCAATACCAAGAGCTACAACCTCCTAAAAGATATTAGAGCTGGTGCAAAGCTAGATTCATCTTTATTGATTAAAAGAATAGTTACATTCCAAAAACTGTCCACAAGGAAAATTTGAGAATGTGCTTAAATGCAGAGCTAAACTACTGCCTAAGAAATGACTAAAATCAAACTACAAACTAGCTAACTTCTGCCTAAAAGGTGACTAACTATTGGCTAACCAAAATGAGGCCCTAAGCCTTCTTATTTATACAAATTGAGGACACCAACAATCCTCCTAAACTTTAGGGACTCACCTTCCCAAAACTTGCAGTTAACAGCCGTCCTACTTGACTTGCTTGGTCGCCCTTGTGACAATCGATTTGGTGGCCTTTGAAATCCAAGTTGATGGTGGATAATTCGAGTTAAGGGCCCATAAATGAAGGGGACACCTTCCTAAAATTCCTCTCGCTTGTTCTTCCACGAATTTGGTTTCCAAGTGCTCATTAAAACCTTTGATTTTGTCTCAAAATTGACCAAAACATTGCACAAAGCACCCATTAGACTTGTTGGCATAATGACTAACCCAATTCACTCTACTAGCATAAATATAATAAAAAACATGCAATAAAATAATGAGAATGTTGGATTAAGCTGAATTAGGAGGCTGAATGAGCCCATATAATTATCCATTTTTGGGGCTCATCCTCACCCCTCTATTGAAAGTGTTGCTCATCCTCTGAGCAACTAATCTATCTCTTCATCTCTGATGGCCCTAGTGGCCTCCCTGTCATGCCAAGCTTTTGAAGTGATTTCCTCTTCTCGGTCATGAAACCATGCTTTTCTCTCTACTTCTTCCCACTGCCTGTGCTCCTTTTCTTGTAGCAGTTTTTGTTAGCGCCTCAACCTTAGCCTGCAGCTTGTCCTCTCTTTGCTGCTCATCAGATGTTTCCTTGTCTTCCCTTCTTCCTGTGGTTGTTTGGCCACATTTTCCTCCAATTTCTTGGTCTCTCTTAGCTTACCCCAAGTTTCCTGTAGAATAGTCTCAGCATCCTGTAGAGAGGCTATTGTGTCCAACATTTTTATTCTTTCTCTCGAGGTGGATGTGTTCGGGCTTCCACGTTTATAGGTGATGGATGCCTTTGAGGGAGAATTTTCCTTTTGTGTAGCTTGGGTGTCTACAATTTTATTTGGCTCTTTTGACTGTGGTTGGGGTCGACTAGTTTTTATCCGCATGCTCCTTCTTATCTTAAAATACATGGAAGGCTCCCTCTTTCACTTCCCTTTTTGCTTTGGATATGTGTTTAGGGTGGCCAGCACAGCTGCTACGTCCCTAGCTAATATCTTAGGCGATTTTTTTCCTTTTTTTGCCCTATCTCCATGCTTCCTGTAGAAAGTCCCGTGTGACTGTTTTCTAGCTTCCTGTAGAAACAGTTTTCACTGTTTCCTATAGAAACGGTTTTCATTGTTTTGGCCTGCTTGGAGGCAGATTTCTTGGAAATCGTGCACTAGAATTGGATGAAATTGCTCGGGCATGTTTCCATCGTCCCTATACAACTCCCCCTGTAACAGTTTTGCAAATGGATGCACGATTTTCAAGCTAGGGAAAAAACAAATTCTGTTCTATGTATTTTTTCTTCAAAGTATTCTGCACGTTTTTGCATGGAAAGAAAAACTGAGCTTGGGCGGTGATGCAGGCATGGAAATGATGGAGGAGGAGTTTGAAGAAGGTAGGAGGACTGATGAACCCTTTAGGAAGCTATCATTCTCACCAAACTACCTTTTTGCAAACCATTTCTAGCTTCCTGTAGAAATCCTGTAATTTCTAGAGGAACTTCCTGTAGAACACACAATTTTGAGGAAAGAAGCAGAATGAGATGGAAATAATGATGGAAAAGGGTGAGGGATGGAAACATGGATGATTTCAGGCCTCATGGACATATTCCTAGCCTTATGGTCCTCTTCGGAGATCGATTTTGGCTTGTTTGTAGGCTTCTTGTAGAAGACACATAACTTCATGTAGAAAACACAGTTTTGAGGAAAGAAGCACAATGAGATGGAAATAATGATGGGTAAGGGTGAGGGATGGAAACATGGATGCTTGTAGGCCTCATTGATAGATTCCTATCCTTATGGTCCTCTTGAGAGATTGATTTTGGCTTGTTTGTAGGCTTCCTGTAGAAGACACAGAACTTCCTATAGAAAACACAGAACTTCCTCTAGAAGGCACAAAACTTCCTTTGTCTTTGTTTTGAGCGATCCTCCTGACCTGTAATGTCCTTCCTGCAACCTGCAATTATTCAATAGAAATTAGATTTACTTTTTCTTTTCTCTTTTCTTCTTTTTTTCTCATTTTTTTTTAAACAACTAGGGTGCCTCATGGAGGTTTTCACCCTAATTGCCTACCCTAGGCACCTCCAAGGGAGGTTTTCACCCAAGGATCTTATTCTTTTTCTTTTCTCTTTTTTTTTTCCAACCCATTGACC
>APFE031741264.1:1426-72280 GCA_000404065.3 Pinus taeda | reverse complement strand
TGTTTTTTTAACCCTACCCTACTGAAAAACAAAATCTTTTCTCAAAGTATAAGAATACTTCCAATGGAGCCATGTGCACATCGAGATTAGAGACAAAATGATGTGGAGGCTCGAAATGCATGCTTTGACAGCTATCTGGATTTCAGAGACCAAATGATTTGACTTTGAAGCGATCAAGCATAGCTGAGGAAGAGAGTATTGCTGCAACTTAGTGACCGTCTGGAACCATATCTCAATATAGCTCTGATATCCTTGGTCCTTTTGCTGATCTGGATCATTCTTCATATCTTCTTCTATCATGACCCTCACATCTTCCTCTTTTCGCTGAGTTTTCTCTTGAATACATAGAGGATTTGATGGTAAGCATGAGGGAACTCTCTCGATCTCTGATTTTGATGTCTTCTCTTCATCAAGTGAAACCCATGGTTCTTTGATCTCTTCTTTTGAATCTTCTTTTTCTGGATGTGGTCCTTCAATGCTTTCAAGATAATTTCTTTTTTGCAATACTCTTATTGAGCTATGGTGAAGATCATCGAGCTCAAGATGAGTCATTTGGACAGGTTGTGCCTCAGCTTTGCAATTGGATTGAGCTACTCCATTGTATGGTCTTGGGAATGGTGGTACGAGTAGTTGAGTGGAGGTGTATTTTTGAGATGGATGTGGATGGGGTTGTGGTTGGGCAAGTGGTGGAGGAAAATGAGCAGGAGGAGAGTTGTATTGGGGCCTCCACCCCTGATGAGGTGCATTCCACTGAGGTTGTGGTTGAGCATAAGAGTGAAATGGATGAGCAACTGGTTGGGCATAATGTGGATAGGTGAAGGAACAAGGAGGAGTTGTGAACCAGGAAGGATGAGCAGGGGGACCCCAAGAAGGCATGAAAGTGGCTTGATAGGGGTCATAATAGGTCTCGGATGTCCCTTGCAGTTTCTGTTGGTAAGGTATGGGTCCATATGACCTCCTTTGGTTCATATAATAGAGTGATTCATTGGCTCCTTTGGTTCTATGATATGCAACTTTAAGTCCAGGCAAGCAAAGGCACTGATTCGTAGGATGGTATTCTTCACAGACGAAACACACTTCTAGGGAGTGCAATGGACATTCATTCCTAGGATGCTTTCTAGTGCACCTGGGACAAAAGATGGCCAAAGCCCTCTTAGCTTCCTCTTGCTTCTTTTGGATCTGTAAGGTATCCAGTTGCATGGCAAGAAATTGCCTCATATCGCTCTTGAAATCTTCCATCTGATTTGCAAATTCATTTTTGGATAAGGTACTGCTCCAAACATTTCTACTTGTAGCCATTTACTCCAGAGAAATGTTTCCTTCTTCTTCTCCCCTAAAGGTTCTTCAAATATGTCTTGTTGTCCACCTAAGGGTTCTTTAATCACAGCCATCGAAGAAGAGAGAAGTTTGGCTGTGTGAAGCAGTGGGGGTGTTGTCGAATCATTTTTCTAAATTATCTCTACTCCTACAAGGCATGAAAGGAAATCTTTTTGGTTGATTTTTGCTTTTTCCTACTTGTACCTGCAAAACTAAAATAGATTGAATTGCAACTAACTATCTTGCTAAAATGAAAATGTAGAATTGAAATGAAAGCAGGAAAGGACTAATCTATTGTGCTCAAATGAAATTGCAGGAATGAAATGCTAATCTATGCTTGCAGAATTGAAATTGCAGAATTGAAATGCTAATCTATGAAAGCAGGAAATGTCTACTCTACTTTTGCGGAAATGAAATTGCAGAATGGAAATGAAATAAACTACTTAGCAGAAGGTTGTAGTAGAAAATAGAAGAAAAGCAGCAATCACTAATACTCTGATGCTTCCCTAGCAACGACACAAAAAAGAGTGGTGGGCCCTAGTATTACATTAATAATGCTAAAAATCCTAGGACTCCCTTCTTTAATTGTATCAACCCAGTAGTTCGTAACAAACTTGGAAGCGACGGTGGTGTATGTACAAGTACTAGCTCTTGCTGCAGTTGTCACTTGGTCAGTTGGCACAAGTCCACTAGGGGCTTAAGCCAACTTCTATGATCTCTGAGAAGAATCTTTTTAACTGATGGATGGAAGCTAACTCAAAGGAAGCTAATCTACTTGCAGAAAGAAACTGAAAAGCTGAAAGGAAATGCAAACCCTAGCAAACCCTAATTTTACCAGCTAGCCCTACTGAAGCGAAAAAGAGGATGCAAGCTACTGAAAGAGATACCATTGACTTATAGGAAGGTAAAATGCATGTGTCTAAGTTATCATTATCTAAAGAAAACATCTTTTTGTATTTTTGAAAAAGTTGTCAGAATTATCATGCATGTGCTTTCACTGTTTTTGACTGTGCAGAGGTGGATCAGCAAGAGGAAATGCTTGGAAGAAGTCAGGAAGGTTCAGAGAGGGCCTAAGGGGTCCCTAACATCCTTCCAGAGAGTTTCACAGAGTTTGGCTATCAAGAAACCTCATTCGTGAGCTTCTACAGGAAGTCTGCACGGGTTCTACAGGATGTTCTGGAATTTCTATTAGGTGTCTTGCGATTTTCTACAGGATGTTCAGAAATGGTATTTTGGAGGATGGATGGATGAAGAAAGATGAAGGAGTGGGTATGGAGGGAGGATAGGGGTTTGAGGTGGTTCAAGGACTAATGGATGGAGTTGCGAAAAGATGTAGATGGTTGCATTTGTTTAAAGAGGGGTGAAGAAATGCTGCACAAAAAGGTAGGGTTATGTGGGGAAAATGGCAAATGTGAGGCAAGAAACCAAGTTAGAGGATGGAGCAGATGGGTCTGATGGAGTTTGATTGGATAGAGAAGTGGTACAGGTGCTCTGCAATTTGGATTTCCAACTGAACCAATAAAGACTTGCAAGAAATCAAAGACCTAGTTATTCCAACCTAATCTGATCTAGCTAATAGTAAAGAGAATGAAAAGAAACTTTATTGGTAAGGAAACCATGTATATTAACTATGCAACGAAGCATTCAAAGATATGAACATGTAACCAACTTTTGCAAATGAAAATCGTACACTAGTGATTGCATGGCAAAGCAAAAATAGTGTTTTTTTGGGGCAGCAAGGTCACTTTGATAACAACCCCTGATCCTATGAGGGAGAGGTGAAATTAAAGGTGCTCGTTGGCCTTTTTCTGAAGTTTTTTCACTGTTAATAACCTATCAAGTAAATATGAACATGAAAAGCTATTTTAATCATCAAAAACGACCTAATTAACAAAGCAATATTTTAATCTAAATAACAGATTTTATTCTAAGAATGCAGCAAAGACACATGAAAGTAAACAAAGGAGGTACTGGGCACTTGAGATGGGCCCAACCCCAAGAGCTATAGCCTCCTAAAAGAGATTAGAGCTGGTGCAAAGCTGGATTCATCTTTATTGATCAAAAGAATAGTTACATTCCAAAAACTGTCCACAAGGAATACTTGAAAATGTGTTGAAATGCAGAGCTAAACTACTGCCTAAGAAATGACTAAAATCGAACTACAAACTAGCTAACTTCCACCTACAAAGTGACTAACTACTGGGTAACCAAAATGAGGCCCTAAGACTTCTTATTTATACAAATTGAGGACCCCAACAGTCCTCCTAAACTTTAGGGACTCAGCTGCCCAAAACTTGCAGTTAACAACAGTCCTACTTGACTTGCATGGCCGCCCTTGTGATAATTGATTTGGTGGCCTTTGAACTCCAAGCTGATGGTGGAGAATTCGAGGTAAGGGCCCATAAATGAAGGGAACACCTTCCTAAAAATCCTCTCGCTTGTTCTTCCATGAATTTGGCTGCCAAGTGCTCATTAAAACCTTTGATTTTGTCTCAAAATTGACCAAAACACTGCATAAAGCACCCATTAGACTTGTTGGCATAATGACTAACCCAATTCACTCTATTAGCATAAATATAATAAAAAACATGCAATAAACTAATGAGAATGGTGGATTAATTCGAATTAGGAGGCTGAATGAGCCCATATAATTATCCATTTTTGGGGTTCATCATCCTCCATACCAAACATCCCATTAATGCAACTACATTATTATGGCTTGGTCACCACTATGCATTTGGGCCTATGTACACAATGGGAAATACTAATTATAATTAGTCTATGAATTAATTAACATGAATATAACTTAAAAAAAATGTTGAAATCTTAGGAATTTTTTTACCACAATTGTTGGTCCGAGTGGCTCTACAGAGTGACTCTCCTTCATGTGAGTGTCATGAGGTGGAGGTGGAGGTGCCGAAGACTCGATGGAAAGTGCATTG
The DNA here is from genome assembly GCA_000404065.3 of Pinus taeda. NCBI lineage: Eukaryota > Viridiplantae > Streptophyta > Pinopsida > Pinales > Pinaceae > Pinus > Pinus taeda. The sequence goes on along the minus strand of APFE031741264.1, from coordinate 68,021 downwards.
ATGGAAGTTACTATGGAAAATCAACTTCTCCCTCGGATGGACTCAAAAGCTCATCCATATAGCTATGTGTCTACATGTTATCACGAACTTATTAATATAAATGTAAATATCACAATTATTAATACAATAATGTATAATTTGATAATAAGAGTCAAAAGATTCATATATATGTACCTGTCTTGTGTCTCGTGGGTCAAAGGCCTTCCAAGTCTCACAATTGGAATCACAACACATATGTGATTATGAAAAAACCTAGTCAAGGGGGAGAAGCTTGAGCACTAAATCATTAACTAATGGAATTGGTGGGTCACAAGGAAACAATGGTGGTTTGCTCATCTCTCCATGTTATGTGAACTAGACACTGGCCAATGTAGTTCACATGTTATCTACAATGGTACCCCTGGTCTCAAAGATGAGGTGTAATCGCTCCTCTAGCTTCGTCGACAATACCACACTTTAAGACAATAGTGGCACCAATCTTTGAGGTGTTGGTACATGTCTAGGGTCCCTACAAGCCTTGGGATGATCATAAGTATGTCTCATTTTGGGTCCATAAAACTTTTCTCTAATGTTGATGTAGATTGTCCTCATACGCAACATGAAATCTACATATACATGCCAGAAAAAGTAAAGAGGGATCTAGTCATTCTGGAGGAAATGGCCCCAAGATCTAATGGATCGATCATAAATAAAAGGAGCCACATCAACATTCTAAAAATATATGAGTGGAACCAAACCATTATGTCTAGTACGGTGGGATGTCAAACAACTCACCACACACATTAATGTCCTTGGTGGTGGCTTTCACCACCTGCTAGGATTCTACGACTCTAAAATCCTACCTCGTAGTCCTATGTATGGCATGTAGGAGGTCACTATGTTGGCCCACCCTATGGTAGGTCTGGATTAATTGATTGATGTTCTTTAGCATCATATTGTGGGCGAGTGATCAGGCAGTGTACCCAACTCTTCTGTAATCCATGCATGCTAGGCCCTAAAATCCTTGAGCGTGATAGTGGCCATGGTGGCATAACAAGGAGGGATTGATGTTGCATTGTCACCCTCATCTTTTCCCTGCTTAGGCTCTGCAAATCATAAACATAATTTCACATATATAACAAACTAAACATAATAAAATATACATTAAATTTAAACCCATAAATCAAAGGAAGTTTAAAAATTAAAGACAATTTCAATACGTAAACACATAAAATTAAAGAGGATCTAAAAATGTAGGATGTGTACTTATGATAGGTGAAGATGGCCCACTCTCTATAACATCATCAACCAAGACAAAAATATTGCCTCTAACACTACTACTAGCATCAAAGCCTTGATCTACTATTGGAACACAAACCCTAGTTGGGCTACGTGATCTTTGACAAGATCGGCCATGTATAACTAATCACACCATACTACAATGACTTGCAGATGGGGGTAATATGGGAAAAGGATATCCATACATTTAGTTGGAATGGGATTGATTGCAAGAGTTATAGAGTTAATGAATAGAAGGCAAACAAATTATAGAGAAATAGAAGTAATGAGTTTTACTTTAAGCATGTAAGAGTCGTCTAAGCTATATAAGCTTCCATCATAGACCTTTAGAATTGAGGAAAAAATAGTACATATAATACATATAATTTAATCCAAGTTTTTTTTTTACTAAAGAATGTTGACAAGAAAACCATTTCTAAACTCAAGTATAATAATCTAGCCTCCCTAAACTTTATAGTCCCTTTTTATATCATTTATCAACCAAAGTATTGAGTTTAATGTAAACACAACTAAATGGATTTATCAAATCTAACTTGACACTTTTCCCATCTCTAAATAATGTTTTTTATTCGTAGAACATAAATATGTAAAATGCATGTAAAAAACGAAATAAACATATTTTCAAAACTAATAAAATTTTGTGCCAACCAAATACTCCATAAGGCAACTTCTTATAATGTTTGGCTTTGACACATGACATACTAGGTTCAAGCTAATAAGGACAATGTTCATTGTACAACACGCTACACAATTAAACAATTTGGTACATTAGAAAAGAAACTAAATTCTTTTATTCACTTTAAATGCACTTTTGATCACAAATTTATTGTATGAATCAATGCATTGTTGAAACTTGACAATGCATAAGAGATGGAATTATCCTAATTTTTATTTCATTTGAAAATAATACAGAAAATATAATTAATGATTTATTGAAGTATATATTTTGAATTTCATAGTGTCTTAAACCTCCATCATCTCATATTCCATTGGATTGTAAGAAAATTAATTTACAATGCAAACAAACTAAATCCATAAATTATTTTTTCCTATTATACTATTCCCTAACTATCATAATGTTTTATTTTATTAATAAAAACCACCACAAAATATAATAAATATTTTATTAATAAATATATATCTATGGTTTCTTTCATTACCACATCCTACCTCATGTTTTTCCCAAACACTATTAGGTCTTTTTTTAGCTCTTGGTATATCTATGATGCATATAATGCACTACATACATTTGTTTATCTATGTTTAATAAAAATACACACACTTTCAATCTTACAAGTACACACAATCCTAAAGTTATATCTTCTTTTGTCAACCCATTAAAGAATAATGCATTTGCTTTTCGATCTCGTCCTAACATCATATTTTTTGACAAACCCATTAAATAATAATTCTTTGGTTGCCTAAAATATGTGGTGCCTGATGCTTCCACACTTAAAAAACATTTTTCATCATACTCGCATAGTAAAGAATATTTCTTTAGTTTACTAAAGTATTTATTAGCATAACCACACTTTTAAAATACACCTTCCATGATGTTTCCATTTTAAGATAGTTATGTTCTACACTTTTAATAAGGCTAAGTGAATACATGAACGTTTGAATGTTTTAATGAGTTCATTTTTCTTAATAAAATACAATTCAATCTTGATTTTTTTTTCAAAATTTCAATAATTTAAATTATTTTTAAATATTAAAAATTTATATAAAAAGAAAAATATCCATTAATCAAACCAAATTTTAGAATTTATATGTGTTGTGTTGATTATAACATATATATATTATTATAATATTCTAGAATTTTGAAAAACATTTATAAGTATGCATTGATTAAAATTTTATTTTTTTATTTTGTTAAAAAATATTTATAATTGGGGGGCATGAGCGGACGGGTAATTTAAAGCCCTAAAGCAAAATATAGATTAAATTTGCATAGGGGTTGGGGAAATCTTCCAATAACTTGACGAAAACATTAGCTCTTTGGCAAGGTCTGAATTTAGCATTAGCATGAGGTAATCAGCAAATTGTTGTAATGAGAGATTCGATGTTAATCATTCAAAAATTTCACAAAGTCAAAGACCCCAATGAGAAAAAATCATCTCCCTTGGATACTTGGATTAGGAGACAAATCTAAGGAATATGACTCTATATTATTCTTCCATATTAAAAGAGAGAATAATCAAATTGTAAACAAACATGCCAACAAAGGAGCATGTCTTCAACAACGTGTTCTTCTCCTAGATTGAGGTAATCCATCATTCCATTTCATTCCATGATGTCTAGATGGTATAATATAATGGAGGATGGGGATACATTAATCCTTAACTTAAATTGGAATAAACGAGCCCCAAGGGTTATCATGATCTTTATTAACAATATATCTAAGCCATCAATGATATTCTTGGAGCGTCGAGTCTTGGTATCGACAATATGGATAGGGTGCCTCCCCAGATGGTTAAAAGAGAAGGCATTCACCACCTTCAAGGACAAATGTTGTCATCCAACATGCAAATACACGTCATGACATAAAATATCCCAACCCAGTATCCCATTCCCTTCTATGTGAAGTAAATTCAGAGAGCTCGAATGTTGGGTGAAGGATTTGCTCCAAGACTTAGGCGAAATCAGAAGGAAAATGTGGCTTAGAGACATTCAATGTGATATGACGACAGTTGGGAAAGGAATTGGAAACATTACCAGCTATAAATTGAGAATGATGGGGATGGAGTTGCTGAGAATTATCGTGAAGTATTGTCTGTCTAAAAGCATGGCCTCTCTAAACGCCGAAGGTGGTGAAAATCCCAGGATGCTATAATTAGAGGTCATGATGGTGGATAACCATTCCAATATGGATTAATTTGCAGAGTAGATGGCGTTGGAAGCATGATCGCACTTCTCACTAATAATGCGGCAGTTCGAGGCACTACGGGAGGATGTCGAGCAAGTTATTAATAGTGGAAAATTTGGCCTCCGAGGTTAAAAAATCCGAGTTCAAATGTGGATGGAATAGAGGTGAAAATTGAAACAACTATTGTAGGTGCCCTTAAGGAGGTCTTCAGACTACAGGATTTGTCCTCTCTCGGTGGTAATATTCTAGGTGAGCTTGAGGAGCAAATGAATCCAGAAACCCCAATGCACTTGGTGGAGGATAATGAGGATGTGCTAAACGGATTAAGAATGTAGATTTTTGTTAGAATATCTCATTATTTTGTTAAACATAAATAGACATTATATACTAGCAGATTTTGGAGAATATATAAGATAAATCATGTAAGGGGTATAGTTGGGCATAGAGAGAGTAGCAGTAAACTTCTTTTTAAACCATTTTGGAATATAATAGATCATGAACAATCCACGGATGTAAGGATATTGGCCACACTACCATATATATATATAATTATAATTTAATTAAATACAAAAATATTTTGAACCTTTTAAGTTAATATTTTATTTAAGTAATTATTTTTGTTAGAACAAATTACTATATTTATTATTAAAAGATATTCATGTTAAAAATTAATGGAGAATAGGTTACGTAGTTATAATTTGTTCTTTATTTGACATTCAGTTCCTATTAATTAGGAATCTGTTTTTTGCCTATGTATCTATTTAATTCCTGATGATTAATGAATAAGTCCAAGCGAATGCATTTGCTGGAGGAAGCTCTTGGTGATCTGCACTTGTGAGCTCCCGTGTGTTTGTCCAAACTTCTGTCTTCTGCATTTCTTATCATGGTATCAGAGCAATAGGTCAGAGGCCTGTGTGTTGTGTGGTTGCCTCTTTTGTGAAGAGATTGTAACAGCCCTTCAAGGAGATCGGAAGCATTTCTTTTGTAGATCGGCGTTTTCTTTTGAGACCTCTTCTGAAGTGAGATATCAGCGCACTGGAGGTTGATAGTCGAGACTGTTTCAACGTGGCAGATCCTTGAGTGGGGAGTTTGTGGAAGATTGCAACTGAACACCGCAAATCAAGTGATCTGGTCCTTGGTTCATGCATGTCAAGTGATCTGACTATTAACTGTTAGTGGTTTCAGATCGAGTGATCTGGCCACGTGTTTGAGCATCGAGTGCCGAAGTGACTGATGTTGTTTGGTGAGCGTCGAGTTAGCCGAATGTTGTTTGATTATCGGTGGCTAGTGTAGAAGATCACTCGTGTAGATCTTGTTGGAGATTGGAATGATGTGTTGTTGATCGGAGGATGCAACCTGAGTAAGTACCTCGTCGTTGTGCAATTGCAGTGAATCTTATGTTGCGTGTTGTTGTAGCGAAGGTCAGGCAGAGGGAGTTCTGCATGCACGAGATCATGGCATCGTGATCGTGGCATGGAGTCCTGGTGTAGTGGAAGCCGAGAAAAATGGGATTCTCATGAATCGATTTAGTGACCCATGTAATCAATGACGGAGTTGTGCACTGGGACTGTCATTGGAAGGAGCCCGAGTAGGTGATTCCATTGCAGCACAGTGGAGGTGGAAGAGGTGTTGAGTGGTCTCATTTCTTGGGTGAGAAAGGTGTTGTAGAGGAGATCGAGCGACAGGAATCTGTGTTTTTCTGCTGATTGGCAGCATAGTGGAGGCAGAGCTGCAGGTGATCCGTGGTGCTAGAGGATCCCACGCACAGAGGAGTTGTTGGACCAATCGCACAGCAGAGGAGTCTACCCATCGTGGTCGGTCAGTGGCCCTTCGTGGCTGAATCAAACTAGGCACACATCATTGGTGCCTTCTGGGGACAAATAATTGTCATCAGGTTGGGGGTAAGGGGAAGATCCACTTTGATAGTCTGAATTAGAGCCGACTGATTCCGCATCCGCGGGGTCATCAGCAAGAGCGGTAAAGAAACAATCATTTCCGTTTGAATTTCGACTGAAGCTGAGGCTGTTCTTTGCAGCTTCGTCTAAGTCATTGTCCCTGTTTTTTTTTCCAAGATGAATTCTTAGATGGCAGATGCAGATACAGATCAGAATCTGGATGTTAGACTATTTATGGGCGAGGATGAATCAGATATTTGGTTCGTGGATTCTGGAGCCTCCTCGCATATGTCAGGTAAAAAGCAATGGTTCAGAAATTTTAAAGAATCCAACACTGGAGCAAAAGTCTATCTTGGAGATAATAGTGGGTACGAGATCAAGGGACATGGAGATGTCCTTGTTACTCTGCCTGATGTTAAGATCAGGAATATATCTGATGTGTGGTATGTTCCTGGCATTAAGAAGAACCTGATTTCTGTGTCCAAGATTACAGATCAGGACCTCAAGGTAGAATTTTTTAAATCTTATTGCATTATTAAAGATTTGTTGGATCAAATGAAGCCCATTGCTACAGGTATTTGCATAGGAGGACTCTACAAGTTGGATGTGAAAAGTTCGCCTCAGCAAGCCTTAATGGTGTCAAATAAGTCTGCTGAAAATTTGTGCATCAGCGACTTGGGCATATTAACTTTGGTGATCTCTTTCTGCTGCAAAACAAAGGTATGGTAGAGGGCCTTCCTATTTTGAAAAAGTTGCATATTGATTGTGAGGCATGTGCATTTGGTAAACAACATAGAGAAGAATTTCCTGTCATTAAAGATAGAAAACAGAGGGATATACTTGAACTTGTACACACTAACTTATGTGGCCCGATGCAGACAAGGTTGTTGGGGGGGGCCTATTATTTTTTAATCTTTGTTGATGAACGTACAAGATTCACATGGGTGTATTTTTTTAAACAGAAGAGTCATGCTTTTGAATATTTCAAGCAATTCAGAAACATGGTTGAGAAGCAAACAGGAAAATTCATCAGGATTCTTCGGTCAGATCAAGGGGGGGAATTCAAGAAAGAAGTCTTCACCAAATATTGCAACAAGAATGGGATACAGCAGCAATTCACAACACCTTACACTCCTCACCAGAATGGAGTTGCTGAGAGGAAAAACAGAACACTGGTGGAGTGTGCTCGCAGTATGTTGAAAGGTAAGAATCTAACCAATGGTTTTTGGGCAGAAGCTGTTAATACTGCAGTGTATTTAAAGAATAGGAGTCCTACTAAAAGTATTGAGTATAAAAATCCTTTTGAAGCATTGTTTGGCTTCAAGCCTGCAGTAAGTCATCTTAGAGTATTTGGCTGTAAAGCTTTTGCACATGTTCCTAAAGAAAATAGGAAGAAGTTAGATTCAAAGGCCATTAAATGCACGTTCATTGGATACTGCAGTGAGTATAAGGCTTATAAATTGTTTGACCCTGCCACTCACAAGATGTTTGTCAGTAGAGATGTATTATTCCATGAACAGATTGACAATGAAAATCCTGTCCAAAACAATGAAGAATGGCATGTGCCCTTACTCTCAGAAGAGGATACTGAAAGAGGAGTCAGTCAGCAGCAGGAACAGAAGCAAGAACAGCAGCAGGTAGAACAACAACAGGATAATGTGGAGTTCAGTCCACAAAAGGAAGAAATAAGCAGAATAATTGAACCCCCACCACTCAAAAGATCAACCAGGCCAAAACAGTTACCAGCTCAATATAGGGATCATGCGCTTATGACTGGTATGTTAAACATTGCAGAACCTTCTAACTTTTATGAAGCTAGTAAAAGTCTTGAATGGAAGAAAGCAATGAATGAGGAATATGAATCCATCATTAAGAACAATACGTGGGATCTAGTAAAACTTCCTCATGATAAACAACCTATAGGTTGCAAATGGTTATTTAAGTTGAAATTTAGAGCAGACAAGTCTATTGATAAACATAAAGCAAGGTTGGTGGCAAAGGGATATTCCCAGATAGAAGGTATTGATTTTGAAGAGACATTTGCCCTGGTTGCAAAATTAAACACCATCAGAATGATCATTGTTTTAGCCACTAAAAATCATTGGAAAATACATCAATTAGATGTTAAGTCTGCTTTCTTAAACGGTGATTTAAAAGAAGAAGTATACTTAGTACAGCCTGAAGGATTTGTTAAGAAGGGACAAGAACATCTAGTGTGTAGATTAAAGAAAGCTTTATATGGTTTAAAGCAGACACCTAGATCCTGGTATGAAAAAATTGATTCTTTTTTCCTCATGAATGGTTATAAAAGGAGCAAAAATGATCACAATTTATATACCATGTTTAATAATGAAGGGCAGATAGTGGTGATTTCTTTGTATGTAGATGATTTGATAATAACAAGAAGTGCAGATAATCTCATTGAAAAAATCAAGCAGCAATTATCACAGAAATTTGAGATGAAGGACCTTGGAGAAATGCAATACTGTTTGGGTCTAGAAGTTTGGAGAGATTCAAGTCAAACTATCTTGTCCCAGGGTAAGTATGCAAAGAGTCTGTTATCCAGGTTTAAGATGGATGAGTGTAAGCCTTCATGCATACCTTTACAACAGAATAGCAAACTTCAAATGGATGATGGTTCGAAATTTGCAGATACAACATTGTACAGACAGTTAGTTGGCAGTCTTATTTATTTGACTACAACAAGACCTGACATGGCCTATGCAGCAAGTGTTCTGAGTCAGTTTATGACTCAACCTCATGACAATCACTGGAGTGCAGCGAAAGGAGTATTAAGGTATCTGCAAGGAACATCAGATTTTGGTATTTTGTATTCTGACTCATTTGATGTCAAGTTGACAGGTTATACAGACTCTGATTGGGCGGGAAATCCAGATGACAAAAGATCAATTACAGGTTACGCCTTCAATATTGGTTTCGGGGTCATCTCGTGGTGCAGCAAGAAGCAGCATTGTTTCTTTATCTTCGGCAGAAGCTGAATATCAAGCTATGTGTGTAGCGACATGTGAGGTAGTTTGGTTGCGTAGACTTCTCCAAGATGCAGGGGAAGAACAGACAGAAGCTACAATCATCAATTGTGACAATCAAAGTTCCATCAAACTGTCTTACAATCCTGTGTTTCATAAAAACACTAAGCACATAGACACTCAATTTCATTTTGTTAGGGAGAAAGTGCAGTCCAAAGAAATTTCTGTAGACTATTGTAATTCTTGTGATAATATGGCTAACATATTCACTAAGCCACTAGGAAGACTGAAGTTTGATTTGTTTAGGGACACTTTAGGTGTGTTTAAAAATCCATTTCTCCATTAAGGGGGGATGTTAGAAATTAATGGAGAATAGGTTACGTAGTTATGATTTGTTCTTTATTTGACATTCAGTTCCTATTAATTAGGAATCTGTTTTTTGCCTATGTATCTATTTAATTCCTGATGATTAATGAATAAGTCCAAGCGAATGCATTTGATGGAGGGAGCTCCTGGTGATCTGCACCTGTGAGCTCCCGTGTGTTTGTCCAAACTTCTGTCTTCTGCATTTCTTATCAATTCAAAATAAAAATTAATTTAAATTTAAATAAAGTTAATTTCTATTTTATATAACGGTATTTTTACATATTAATTAATAATAAATCTTGAACGGAAAAATACTTATTTTTTATATACATGCAATTTTTGTTATTACTCTATCAGGATAATGAAGAATTATATGCTTGGTATGGTTAAAATTAATATAGCATTTATTAGATCTAATATTAATATTCACATTACATTATTATTTTAATATTTGTTTTGCTACTAAATTGATATTTTATATTTTATTACATTATTTAGTATACATTTAAATTAAATATTAATTTAAAATTTATTATATTTTTTTTTCCCATGGAAAAAGTCGTAATTTCTATTGATGTTTAAGCAATTACATTTTGTAGATGCCGAGGCATATGCATGTGGAGGCAAGATTGCCTTTCAAGAAACATAAGACTGCCCGAAAAAAGATATAAAAAGCTTAACCGCTATTACTCCACGCAGGGAGTCTGTTATTAGCTATATTATGTCTATGCCTTCTCTCAATAGATAAAGAGAAACAGTCCAAAATTGTATTGTCTCTACGCAGAGAGAGATAAACTATGTACCAAAACCAAAACTGTATGTGCAAAGTCATATATATGAGCCACTAAAGTAAATATAAGATACATAATTTATACAAAATGAGCAGAAAGTATTAGGGCTTATATCCCAATTTGATCAAGTTCCACAAAAGGCTTGTTGTAGTATTGATGGTATGAACCATGAATTTCCTCCTGAATCAGCCAGTCATTGCCCTGTATATGCGCTGCCTTTTTCGAAAGTTGATCTGCCCCCGTGTTTTGCTCCCTGTAAATGTGGCGACAGAAAAATGAGTCAAAAGAGGATATCAGTCTTTGATCTTCTCCTAGTATATGTCGCAAAGAAAATGCATTACAATGAGATGCATTGTTAAGCCAGTTACAAATGATTTTGGAGTCACCAAACAACTGTAGATGAGTGCATTGTTGTTCTAAGGCAAAATGTATGAGATGTTTTGCTATACTGAGTTCTGCATAATTATTTGTACCCCTGCCTAGATTAATTTTGATCTTAAAACAGTGGGTATCATTTAGGAAAAGAATGGCCCTGCCACCACTTCCTGCCTCCTGTGCGGAACCATCAAAATATGCCCACAGTTTTGATTTGTCTATGATTTTAGGAATGATGGTGCGGGGAGGGGAGATGGTATCCTCCTCAGTAAGGAGATCAAAATCAGCGATGGTATGGAGCAGTATAGATGGCCAATGAGGGGCTTTGAGGTTGAATATGGAATGGTTTCTAGCAATCCATATAGACCAGCAAGTTAGAAGGGGCATGTTCCTGGATTTTCCCATATGGTTTTGGCACCAAGAACTCCAGCCATCTAGAATGTTGTGCCCTTGCCAGGCTTTTAGGGATGGGTAGTGTGCAATGATGTAGTTTTAATATTCTTTTGAGGTTGGGCAATTTAAGAAGAGATGGTCCATATTATCTTCATCATTTCAACACAGATGACACCGGAAAGGGCCATGGAAGGATCTTTTCATTAGATTGGCACCTATAGGAATCTTGTCAAACAGTATGTTCCATAGTAATAGACAGGTACGGGGGGCAGCCTTGAGCTTCCAAAGTAATCTCCAGATCGGATTAATGGTCTGGGGCTTATAGGGTTCCATGAGCCTAATATAGCCCTCATTAGGGGAGTATGTTTCGTGCTTTGCAAAGGCCCAAATAACCTCGTCCGGTTCTTCAGTCAGTCGGATATGTGCTTGAGTGAGTGCTTCAGTATATTGCTGCCAATCAAGTCACCATTGTTCGGGAATGTCCAAGTTGTGAGCCACTTTCCATGCCTGTTGAAGAAAGGTAGAATTATTTCAGTCCCCAATGTGTTTAATGTGGGTGATGCCCCTACTGTTTAGGAACCTAATCAAGTCTGTTGGTAATCTGTGTGCATTGTCGCAGCCCACCCATGGATCCATGCCTATACGAATAGCATTTCCCTCATTTATTCTCCACGTGATGCCTTGTTGCAAGAGAGGTAAAGCATTTATCACCGCCTTCCAAATATTGGAGATGTTGTTACTTGTTTCATGTAGTTGTCTAAACCAGTCCATAAGGTTCATGGGCCAGATGTATTTCATATGTGCAACCCGAGACCAGAGACTGTTGGAAGTGATGAGTTGCCAGCTAAGCTTTGCTACCAGAGCTTTCAAGAATAGATCAAGTCCTTTGATGCCCCATCCTCCCCATATTTTTGGTATAGCGATTCTGTCCCATTTGACCCAAGTGAAGATTTTTCCTGGTAGGTTACCCTTCCATAAGAATCTGCAACATATACTTTGGAGCCTATTCAAAATGCCTTTCGGTATCCATGCTAGGGTCATCCTGAAAATAGGTGTGGCCTCGATCACAGCTTTAATAAGTACTAGTCTGCCAGCACGGGAAAGGTATTTAGGGTACCAGATCTGTAGGCACTTTTCCACATTAGAAATAAGCCACGTCCAGTCTGCGATCCTGTATCCAAGGGGCTTGAGCCAGAAGCCCAGGTATTTTAGACCATCTTCCAAATTCAGAGAGGTGAAGGGGAAATGCTGGATGGTGAAAATGGTCTCATGTTGAGAGCATCCAAAGGTGGTAATAGTGGATTTCCCTTCATTAACTATCATCCCGGTTTCCTGTTGAAAGAGTTTGAATTTATTCTGTAGGACCGTGGAGTCTCCAATGCTGCCATTTAGGAAAATGAGAACGTCATCAACAAACAATAGATGGGTCAAATAAATATTCTCTGAAATCTTGATGCCAACCAGTTGATTTCTGTTGCGAGCAGCAATGATGGATCTACTTAAACCTTCCATGATAAGTAAAACTAGGAGGGGGGAGAGAGGACATCCTTGCCTGATTCCTCTCTCCGATAGGAAAAAAGGTGTGGCTTCCCCATTTAATAAAACACTATAAGATACATCCTTGATGTAGCTCATGATCCACTTGATATATACATAAGGAAACCCCAGATGAGTCAATAATAATCTAATATAGAGCCAATTTGCTCAATCAAATGCCTTCGAGAGGTCCATTTTCAAAATCATGCCTTTCTACTTCTTCGTCTGGATAGTGTGAAGAAGTTCCTAAGCAGTGGCAATCGCCTCATGTATTATGTCGGTGCTGTACAAAAGCAAACTTCTCAGAGGATATATGTCTAGACAGGATTGGCTTCAGGCGGTTTGCGATGATCTTTGCAATAATCTTGTACAGACAGTTGCAGAGGGAGATGGGTCGGAAGTCATTGAAAGTGGAAGGGAAGTCAGATTTCGGGATAAGGGCAATGAAGGTGGATTTGATGGCCGAGGAAATATTGCCACTTCTTCTACAATCCTCCACAATCTTGAGTAAATCATCCCCTAGGATATCGAAGAAAGCAATGTAGAATTCGATGGTCCAACCATCAGGTCCAGGGCTCTTGTCCTTCTTGAACCATTTTATAGTATCTTCAAGCTCTTCCTTCGTCACCTCCATCATCAGGTTCTCCAAGTCTTCCTGCTGCACAAACCTGGGAAAAGGTTTAGCAACCCACATAATTTCCAATATATTCACTTCTCTGGGCGCCTTGTAGATGCTTTTAAAGTGCTCATTGGCTAATCTAGCCAGATCTTGCTATGTTGTTACCGCTTGACCCTGTTCGTTGTGAAGATCCCAAATAGTATTTATGGCTTTTCTTCCATTGACAAATTTATGAAAGTACTTAGTATTGTTATCTCCTTCAGTGAGCCAAGCTGCCCTGCCTCTAAGTCGCCATCTTTAAAATTTATTATATTATTAATATATATTTTCTTTCACATTAAATTTGTATTTCTATATATATATTTTAAATATTTAAAGAACGATTTTTTTTTCTTATTGATAAACTAATTCAAAATTAATAAACAATTATGCTCATTATATTTGATGATAATATTTTTATAAATTATAATTTTAAAATTACATAATTAAGTTGACAAAAATTTCATTAGTTTTTTATGATTTTTTAGTGGGTTTATGTGGTTTTTGTATGGTGGGTTTTCATCTAAAATTAATTTATTTTTTTATTTGCAAGAAAAAAATGGAATAAGTAAAAAATGGCAAAAGCCTATTTTGACATCGAGAGATTTAGCTACTAGGTAGTTGGGATGAGCTCCTGGCATGATGGTAGAGTTGTTGGGTGCCTGGATTGAGCTCTTCCATCATGGATCAAGCTCCTAAAACCTTATTCTATAAATAAAAAGTGGCTCCATGGAGCATTTTTTTAAACATACCCTAATCTCCCACATAACTTCGGGTTATACATGAACTCAATCTAGGGTTTGTTTTATTGCTAGATCCAGTAATATTTGAACCCTGAAATAGATCTAAAACTAAAATATAGCTTCACACATGCACCCAACACCATTATACCATATGAATTTTCTTCATAATCTTTCTCCATAAGACATATAAGTCGTAATTACCATTGTATCCATCCAAATCTATGTTTGTCTCAAGGAAATTGAATCCTTTTAACTAAAAATTTTCTCTCTTCCATTGAGTGTAATTGGATTTTTGGTGTAGTTTCCTGGCATAAACCATACTTAGAAAATTGATGCTAAGGTAACACCCGCACATACTCACAGTATGCATTCTTCAATGATAATGCATCCACAACTGTCCCAGGATATTTAACTCAGCAAAGGAGTCAAATCTACAGAGCATAAATGGTCTCAGCCCATTCATCAGTTCTTGTGTAATGGAACCCAACCACCCCGCTTGAATCCTCTTATCGGGATTATAATAAACCCTTTAGAACCACAATCCACATATATAAATAACCTTACTCTTTTCTATGCTTTGGTTACACATATATTAACCCAAAACGCTATCGACGCTTTTCCACTTTATATCCAATTATAAAGGGAAATCCATTTACAAAGGGAAATACCCCCAAAACACATTTTCTGCTTTATTACGGCTTTAGCACAAGACCGGAGGTTAAAACCTCTATCACAATCGCTATCATCTATATCAACAGGTCATACACATATGCACCCTCCTTTGACTCCGATCTGACTATCGGGTCGATAACACATAATATTAAGCCTTAAAAAGGCTTGTAGCACTTATCATAATATGAAGGGAATACATGGAAATGCACTAACCTTCTACCAAATCATATAATAAGTGGACTTGAAATTTTATACAATAGCATTCATAATTGTCATCGGGTCCATAACTTATCGCTCCACACTTCTGCTATGATGATCTCTGATGGTTCTGAGCTCCAATATTCCGATCATTGCTATCAAATATTGCTCATCCACCCACACATTACCTCTTCCATTGTGAACTTCCGATTGTGTGATCGTCGATCAAATGATTTTCGATATCGTCAATAGCTCATCAGAGTGTCGCTGGTTTGTTATCGCTGACCCTTGGCACCTCTAGATTGCGATTGTGATTTCAATCATAGCTGTTGATCTTTGAAGATCCAACAGTTGCTGAGTGTTAATTCTGGACTTCTCAGCTCATCCCTTTTACTTGGTTTTTATGCTGATTTCTTCAACGTTTATCCATGGTTCGGTTCTTTTCCTTCTAGTTTCTTTAAAGGGTTTATTCTTCTGTCTCTGCTGCTCAATTTCTTTCAACTTCACTCCTTAGTAAATCCTCACTCTACTACCTCTCCAAAGCTTCATTTTCATAACTTAATTGGATTCAATGACCCACTAAAGATTCCTTTGAATCATTTTTCTTCCTCTGCGTGCCCTCTGAACTCTGCCTGCAACCACTGTTACAAAACCTATGAATTGACACAGTAATCAATCATAAACACTTAATTCACACATATGCACACTCAGAATCGAGTTCCTCCTCTGTATAAAAACATACAAATAATTGATTACAACTAAGACTCTCGGTCTCTCACACAGGCCTGATTCTCAACACTTATGGCCTCCTCTTTGCTGGTAGGCTTACGTATGCTTATATGGAAACTTGGATTGGATTGTTGATCCCATGCTTTCCTTAAATAACTCAAATAAATCCCTAAAGCTCTACATGCATGAATATATATGTGGCATACTTTATCCAATCTAGCTTTTCTCTGTTTTACAATAGAAAAGTCTCCTTATCAGCTCAATGGTCCACATATATTCTCCCTTTTATGCCTAAAATCTCTCCCTTGCTCCTAGGGTCATGGAACTACTCATGTTCTCATTTATTTGTTTTGAGAGAATCTAATTAAATCACACAACTCCTAAATATTAAATTGACTTGAGACTTAGGAAACTAATTTCTGAAAAACACATGACCCCCTATGTCTACTATTTACAATGATTTTCCTTGGGCTGAATGCTCCTGCATCAGACTCCCAAAGTAGAAAATATTCATGATCTACTGATCATGTGCCTTCTAATCTTTGTCTTCCTGGATCCCATACTTTGTTCTATAACTGTCCAGAAGCCTTGTCCCTTTGCTGCTGCTGCATTTTTGCTGTCTTCTTCTTCTTGTCAATTAGATTCAAACTTTGATTAATCTCGCTTGTTGTTGCTACCATTTTCCTCCATTTGAATTGCTTCATCATCTTCTTCCATATTTCTTCAATTTCTATGTCTAGCATATCTTTGGGCTGGTCCATCTTCTACTTCTTACTTCTATCTTCTTCTCTTTGTTTTAGGTTATTCTTGTTGTCTTCTATGCTGACTTTTCTTTTACCTGCTTCATTCTTTGGTTTACTTGCTCTTACTTTACTTGCTGCCATTTTTTCTTTAATTGCTTTACTAACAGTCTCCCTATCATCGTTACCCTCTTTCATGATTAAATCATGACTGTTCAGCATTTTCTCCAACAATTTAACATATTTGTTCCATGGATTGAATTCTTCCATGAAGTCTTCTTCTTTCATATTTACTTGGCTGCTCACTTGTGCCAAATATCCTCCAAAAATTGTAACCAAACTTGCATTCACAAAACACTTCTTAAAATTAAAAACATGAGGCCTTGGTGCCTCTTCTTTCTTTGGAAACATTTCAATTTGTTTCTCTATTTCCTCTTCCTCTGTCAGCATAATAGTACGCTGATTCGAATTCTCAGCATATTTCATGAGACTGTTCATTAGTCTCTTTTCCACACCATCTTTTCTAATGATGCCTTCCTGCTCTTGTCCACTGTAGTGAACTCCTCCTTCTTTAACCTGCTGTTGGTTATCTTTACCTTGAAATTGTTTGATTCCTACCGCCTCTTTACCATCTTCAAGGAATCGCTGCTTAATCTCTTTGATCACATACTCATACCTATCCATGCTCTTTAATGAACCTATAACCAAATTATTGCATCTTTTTGTTTCCATGCCTACTTGAGACACATCTTCTTCTTCAGAAACTCTAACTGTAGCTTCTGTTCTACCATTAGGTTCTCTCATCGGTTTCTCCAGTAGTTTAATTTCTTCTCCACACTTAGCAAGCACTTCATCACAATGCTCTCTTATTCCAACTTCATCCTTTACATGTTGTGTTATAGTATTAAAACACCGTCTTCCTTTGATCCTTGTAATCTCAAGGTCTTTCTGCTGTAGCAAATCACTACTTCCCTCATTCAAGAGGTCTTATCCATCATACTCTGTTCTCCTAGAGTACTCCTCCAGACTTTCGATATCTTAAAAAGGCTATCCATCCTCTTCAAAACACTCACTAACAAAGGAGTATTGTCTCAGACAAGGATTCCAAATTCTTTTTTCCTTTGCTAAGTCTTTTACATAGACTTCTTCCTTCTTAACATCTTTTAGTAGATGTCTTTCTTCCCTAATGTCTATCTCAACAGTTTCCATGGCTATCTCCACTGTGCCTATCATCATAGTGAATTGATGATCCTTTACTATGTTTTCAGCTAACATAGTCTCTTCCTCAAGTTTGCCTTCAGTGCCTTGTTATTTATCTCCTCTGAAGATATCTTCAAATGGTTGTTTTCTCCTACAATATCTGCCATCATACACAAGCTATCAGTTTTAAAAATATAAGACCCTATGGTCTCACTTGATGGTTTAGCCATCATATCTCCTTGCTGTTCTAAATCATTCATATGATTAAAAAATTCTTTGATGGTCTCTTCTTCAATATCCTCAAGCCCTTTGCTTAGTTTCTTGACATCTTTCACCAGTTGTATATGAGATCTATCTACCTCATCTTCTTCCAGAATAGAATTTTGATTCTGCTGGTCTTTTTCCTTCTTCATGACAATATCAGCCAATTTTCCTTCACGTGCAAACATACACTTGTCAGATTTAAAACCATGTGACCCTTCAGCCTTACTTGAAGTTTTAGTCTTCAAGTCTTCATCTTCACTATATCGCAAAAATTCTCCTTGTTCTGGT
Organism: Pinus taeda; assembly: GCA_000404065.3. Classification (NCBI taxonomy): domain Eukaryota; kingdom Viridiplantae; phylum Streptophyta; class Pinopsida; order Pinales; family Pinaceae; genus Pinus; species Pinus taeda. Next base: position 50,042 of record APFE031741264.1, on the reverse strand, counting down.
TCACAAATGGATTCTTCCATTTCTAACTCAACTTCCTTGAGTTTTCCCTTCAACCACTTCACTTTCTTTGGTTGCAGCCTTCTCTGCATCTCATGCCATTCTATTGGCTTCTTCCTCAAGACCCAACCTAGTCTCTGGCTTTCCTCAAGCATTCTCCTTAATGCATTGAGTTGTTCTTTTAATTCAGCAACCTCTTTGTCAATTTACTCTTGACCCATCTTCTTTCCATTTTCCTTGGCATCATTCTTCTCATATCTTTTATTGTGGCTTCTCTCTGAACCTCTGCTATGAATATCAGTAGTCATTTTCTTCTCTTCTTTCTTCACAAGCTCTTTTGCAACAAGCCTCTGCAATAGCTAGTTCTCTTGGCTACAATCTTACCTCACTAAGCTCTCCTCACTTAGTATTTTGGTAAGCACGGGTCCTCTATTTGGAACCTCCCCTTCTTGAGCAACACCTTTGCTCCTTCTATGTTTTTGCAATCTTTCACTCTCTCTTGAGAACACTTCAGTTGTCCTCTTTGTCCAATTTCTTATTGGATTCTTCAAGTTCACTGCCACTTTTCTATCAGAGTATTCTCCTTACTCTGTCTTCAAGAACTCACCTAGTTCTTCTCTCACAGCTTCTCTTGTTGTCACCTGTGCATTAGTATAAAAACACACATTCTTAATTTAAAACAGAACATACCTTCAAGATCTCAACATGATCTTGTTTGACCCATTCTTCTGCACTTTGAATGGATTGTCCTCTGGTTGGTTTCCAAGTCCTCTTTCCTTTAGAACTTTCATTAAGCAATCTTTCTTTCTCCTTCCTTCAAGCAATGTTTTGTTCTTGCTACTCCAAACCTCTGTTGGGACTGCTACAGTATTCCAAGAACTTCAAAAGTTCTCCTTTTACAGATTACAAATCTGCTTTGATACCACTAATGGTTGAGTTTCCCGGCATAAACCATACTTAGCAAACTGATGCCAGGGTAAAATTTGCACATACCCACAGTATGCATTCTTCAATAATAATGCATCCACAACCATCCCATGATATTTAACTCAATGAAGGAGTCAAATCTACAAACCATAACTGGTCTCAGCCCATTCATCAGTTCCTACGTAATGGAACCCTATCACCCTGCCTGAATCCTCTTATTAGGATTATAATAAACCCTTTAGAACCACATTCCACATATATAAATAACCTTACTCTTTTCTATGCTCTGGTTACACATATATTAACACAAAACACTATCTGCACTTTTCCACTTTATATCCAATTACAAAGGGAAATCCATTTACAAAGGGAAATACCCCAAAGACACATTTTCCACTTTATTATGGCTTTAGCACAGGACCCGAGGTTAAAACCTCTATCACAATCACTATCGGCTATATCAATGGGTCATACACATATATGCACCCTCCTCCGACTCCGATCTAACTTTCGGGTTGATAACACATACTATTAAGCCTAAAAAAGGCTCGTAACACTTATCATAATATAAAGGGAATACATGGAAATGAACTAACCTTCTGCCGAATCATATAATAAGCGGACTTTAAAGTTTATACACAACATTCATAATTGTCATTGGGTCCATAACTTATCGCTCCACACTTCCGCTACACCAATATCTAATGGTTTCGAGCTCCGATATTCCAACAATCTCTATCGAATATCACTCATCCACCTGTGCATTACCTCTTCCACTGTGAAATTCTGATTGTACGAACGCTGATTGGATTATCGGCGATATCGATAATCGCTCATCAGAGTATCGCTGGTATGTTATCGCTGACCCTTGGCACCTCTGGATTGCAATTGCAATTTCAATCGTAGCCGTTGATCTTTGAAATTCCAATGACTGCTGAGTGTTAATTCTAGACTTCTCTGCTCATCCTTTTTATTTGGCTTTTATGCTGATTTCTTCAGCGTTTCTCCATTGTTCAGTTCTTTTCCTTTCAGTTTCTTCAAAGGGTTTATTCTTCTATTTCTACTACTCAATTTCTCTGAGCTTCACTCCCTACTGAATCCTCAATCCGCTACCTCTCTAGAGCTTCCTTTTGCTAACTTAATTAGATTCAAAGACCCATTAAAGATTGCTCTAATTTGTTCTTCTTCCTTTGCGCGTCCTCTGAACTCTGCCTGCAACCACTGTAACAGAACCTACGAGTTGACACAGTAATCAATCATAAACACTTAATTTACACATATGCACACTCAGAATCGAGTTCCTCTTCTGTATAAAAACATAAAAATATTTTATTACAACTGAGACTCTCGATCTCTCACACAGGCCTGATTCTCAACACTTATGGCCTCCTCTTTGCCCGTAGGCTTACATATGCTTATATGGAAACTTGGATTGGATTATTGATCCCATCCTTTCCTTACATCACTTGGATAAAGCACTAAAGCTCTACACGCATGAATATATATGTGGCAAACTTTATCCACTCCAACTTTTCTTTGTTTTAAAACAAAAAAGTCTCCTTATCAGCTTAATGGTCCACATCTATTCTCCCTTTTATGCCTAAAAGCTCTTCCTTGCTCCTAGGATCATGGAACTACTCATGTTCTCATTTATTTGTTTTGAGAGATCTAATTAAATCACACTTAAGGCCTAAATATTAAATTGACTTGAGACTTAGGAAACTAATTTCCCAAAAACACATGACCCCCTATGTCTACTATTTACAATGATTTTCCTTGGTTTGAATGCTCTTTCATCACTTTTGACATACAGATAGTGACACAAGGAAATTAAATGTCTAAGATGACCCAATAGAATCAATAATCTTGTTAATATCTTTGTTCAACTACTTATTGTACTCCTACACTTCATGTAGATAGAAAACCACAATTTCACATCTTCACTTGCTTTGGTAATGTTCAAACATACCATTATGGGTATATAAAATATTTACATACCTACCACTGAGACACTGCTAGCAGAACCCACGTCATTTTGACTACGTCAACCAAATTGATTCCTTTGTGTTCAACCTCATCATGATATTCGTGTTTCTTATTATTTGATATCAATAACCATAATGTTTCTCTAGTATCTACAATGATCCTCATGATTGAAAATTTACTTTGGCAATAGATCTATCATAATAAACTTTATCACAATCACAATGGACAATAGTATGCCAACTTAGTACACATGATTTAGACCTTGGGACCTACTGATAGCAAGAAGCAACCGAAAAGGAGCTACACACAACGACACAACTATAGAAAACAAGACAGACAATCAATACCCCGGAGATATTAAAGGCGTTTCATAACGTAAAAGTAGAGTTTGACAATGTAGGTACCTGAAAAATAATAGTCGAGTATTGGATGTCAACAGAACTATGAAGGCTTGTCATGACGTAAAAGTAGAGTTTGACAATGTAGGTACCTTGAAAAACAATAATCAAGTATTGGGTGTCAATAGAAATGTGAAAGGCTTGGGTGCTAGTACCACAATGGGTGGGAAGCCAATGTTTATGCTATCAACCATCATTGCCAATGAAAGAAATAACATTGATTGATCATTAGAGTTTTGGTGTCGACCATGATTGAGTTCCTCAAACTACCTGGATGAAGATTTCATGAATCTGGGGACCCCAACTCTACATATTTATCTTAATAATTCATGGGATGCCTAAATAATTCGATAAATTAAAAGATGATTTCAGATTTCAGAGTTTGATGTAAATCTAGATTGGGTGTGAAATTGGGAACAATGGGTTGTGTGGTATCAAGAAAGCTGGGTAATGAAAACTAGTTAATTTTCACAACCACTATTGAATATTTTATCATTTTATAAATATATTTTTTTTTTTCTTCCAAATGCTTAAACATCTTGCTACGGTGGCTTGCTTTCTATATCTTTTTTCTTTAAACATCTTGTTTTCTACATCTTGTTTTCTATTTTTTTCTTCCAAATGATTAAACATCTTACTACATTGACTTGATTTCTATATTTCTTTTCTTTCAAAATCCATGTAAATCTAGAGACTATAGTCAACATGGTTCCTATTTTCTTTTCTTTCGAAATCCATGCAAATGTGGAGACTAAGGTCAACATGGTTCCTAATATGTCGGATTATAGAAACCAATATGTGATTAAAGAAGAAAGAAAACAAATTTAGTTGTAACCAAAGTTAACACATTTTGCTTCCAAACATCGAGTAGAGAATTGCGAAAGAAGCAGTGGGAACGATGATTTAATATAGAAGAAGTTTGAAATCAAATAAACTAAACATGAAAGCCTAAGAGTGGTATGCATTTTATTTTTCAAGCAACGGTTCCTAATAAAATTTTATTTCAAATTAGAAGATTTGTATAGTTTTAGGCCGTTTGTATAGTTTATTTTTATGTAAAATAAATATTGCATTAACTGAATTAATTCATTAATTAAAAGCCTGCTATCTTTATGTAGATATCTTGTTGAAGTGTGGCTATCCAAAAGGATGGATGCTTTCCACTCACCTATATACTTTGGCCATAGTTTGCTCCAAGCCAAATTACATCGATGTTGGAGGCCATGTTGAGCGAGGTATTAACCTTTCTACCTCTGCTTCTCCACACGTGAATCTTAAAAATCCTGCCTTTCATATACATAAATATGTGTTGTGCTACCAAAGCAACTGGATCAAGTTCATCAATTATTTTAAAACGTATAACTTTAATGCATGTGCAATTGTAATTGCATCATATTTGTATCTGCCATAAAATGTTGTATATTACAATTACATGTAAAAAATTCTTCTAAAAATCAGTTGACTACACCCTTCTTCCTGCATGGCTCTTTTCATCAGGCTTTGACCCCTAAAAGTTTTTCATGCTTCATTTCCTAAGTTCATATTCTTTATGACTTTCCTATTACCCATTACTCGCATCGACTGATCATCTGCTTATCTATTACAATGGCCTTTCATAGTTCTTGGTAATATCACTAGTGCATGATCAATGAGAAGAGTCACGAGTAGGGAAGGATGAATGCTTTAGGTAGAAAGGGGAAGTCACAAACTGATGAGTTGTGAAGGACGAATCATAAATGGAATCGATAGTCCTTTCGGTAGAAAGGGGAAGTCAGGTGAGAAGCGTTCATCCATTTTGATAACCATAGGAAAGAATTCGATCAGGAGCAAAAACAAATATAAGAGGGAAAACAAACATGTAAAGAATGAAAGAAGAATTAATGTGAGAGTGAGAAGATACATATCGATATGCAATAATTCAAAAATTTAAGAAATGGTGAGTAGATCTAGCGGATTGGTAATCACAAAGCAATACGATAAAGGCAGGAGGTAAGAAATGACGGTCGTAGTGAAGGAAGGAGGTAAGAAATGATAGCCTTGGTGAAGTAATATTGCCTTGTTCTTCTTGTGTTGTGTTTTTTTGTTGTTGTTGTGCAGGATAAATTTCTAGGGATGAATTTTTAGATAGGGATTGAATGGAAAAATTACAGAAGTTTAAGCTACAATGGGAAACATATACGTGATCTTGGTGGTGAATGTAACTATGTAGGTGCAAATCCACTATTAGTGATCTTGGTGGTGAATGTAACTATGTAGGTGCAAATCCACTATTAGTTCTTGCAGATTATACGTGATCTTGGTGGTGAATGTAACTATCTAGGTGCAAATCCACTATTAGTGCTTGCAGATTTCTATAACTCGTAAAGGCATTCCAATAAAGTTCTACTCCTAGATGCAGTTTGACAATTTTTTTCTTTTTCTTTTTTTCATCAATTTTTACATCTATTAAGTTTTTTTTTTTGTGTGTTCCTTTAGGTTTGAGGAGTGGCTTGAGATACTGCTCCAACCTTAAGCTGAAGTCTCTGCCACATCAACCCTAAGTTGACTAGATTTTAGCATGTCTTTGGCCCTTAGCATGGGCACAACAACCTCCATGAGGTTTGATCTTGGGTCGCCTTACTAAAAAGAGATCCATCCTCAACTTGGTGTGCTAATAAGACTTATTTATTGAGTTGAGGCTTATGTGATCCATATCAATGTTGAGAAGATTTTCAGCAAAATCACATCATGATATATTTGTCGATGGGTTTTGAACCAACAAGTGTGGTTCATCATCAAGACAAATTAAAGAATCAGACTAGGGCAACAAATTAAATAGAGAGAGACCAGATCATCCAACAGCAATATTGGACACGACTATATTTGACCGTGAAACAACTAGGTTTGACTAGGAAACTGTATTAGGACAGAGGGATATGGATAGGGAAATTTAGTTTTGTTAATTTTATTATTAAATTTAATAGTTTATAATGAATCAAGAAGGTTCACTTAATTGGTAAGCTAGAATAAATTTAATTTAACCATTCTTTGACTTTTTCTATTAAGTTTGAATTCTATTTAATTATATTATATCACTAATTAACTAAATCTTAGTTCTAACTCCTTGTAATTAAGGAGGATATAAATAATATAAATATTATTATTAATGTTAAATTTGTATAAATTTAAATTAATCTTATTAATAATAAAGGAATTAATAAGAAGGATTAAAAAGTTAACCTAATAAGGTTCTAACTTAATAAGGTTCTAACTTAGAGGAAAGGGGAGTATCTTATCAAATATTATGTAAATGTTATTAAGGTTATTAGGGTTGTATTCAATTAAATTTTTAATTTTTAATATTTAATGAGAGTAACTAAATATTATTACAGTTAAATATTAATTAAATTAACATTGTTTATTAAAGGCTCACTCTCCTAAACAATTAAACAATTATTATTATTTTAAGGTTATTAAGGACTAAGAGAGATTCTAAATGGTTAAATGAAAATTCATTAATAAAGTATATCATCCTTTAAAAATCCTTTAATAAAATAACATGTTAAAAATGTTGATTAACCAAGGCTTAAAGAGATTCTTACAATCCTTATAGATGGTTATCTAAGGAGAACAATAGAAAGGTTAAACAGAACTAAAATCCAATAGCAGAGACATGATGAGGGATAATCCAAGGTCAGAAGACAAGAGAAGAACACAGAATAAGGGGTGGGGCAGGGCAGGAGTGGGGGAGGGTGCCTAGGATGAAAGGGCATGGATCCAACATCTACTAATCTTCCATCCATCATTTGTATTGAGATTCTTAGGCATTTTTTCAATTTCTATGGCTTCCCTAATAATGCCCCGGAGTTGATGTAAATATTTAAATTTTACTGTACTAAATGAAAGACTGTTGAAACTTTACTATCGGTTGAAATTTAATAATATTGTTTTTTTTTAGTAATGATCTTTAAAAGTTGGAACTTCCCAAGAAAAGGGAGAGGCCATACAGTTGTGAAATCCCCGAACCCTAACCGTTTTTCCTTAACTGGAAGGGGTTTCCAGAGAAAAATAGGAAAACGGGGGGGGGGAACTCCACTGTGTGGTAGAGGACCACAGGGGACAGGAGAAAGGAAGCTTGCCAAGTCTGATGATGACCAGATGGTAAGGGCGCAAAGCGCAGATAATTGTCAAGGACTGTTTGTCCTTGAGTAAGCCAGGGGGAGATTGGTCTCGAAGGACAATCTCACAGTCGGGTGGTTGGCTAACTGCAGAAAGCAGTGGTAATTTATTTTTTTGGGACTTCTTGTTGGACAACAACCAAGTATGAAGTATTAACCCCACTCATTGATATCTGTAGAAAACTGAGGAATTTCTTTCTGTAAATTAGCTTTATTAAAGGACTTCAGCTAGTAGTTGTACACAACAGTTTCCGCAGTGAATATCAAGGACTTTCTTCTGTAACGAGTCTTATAATTCTTATTAGTGGACTTCGATAATAGTACCTTTAATTGGAAATTAACTTTGTGAATTAATTATTCAAAGGTCATTAATCTACGTTATGGTGAACTGGGGTTTATACATTTGGGTTCGTGAACAGGGTTTACTGTACAAAGAATCATAACAACATTTCAGTGTTTAATCTAAATAAAAGTGGTATTAGGATTAACAGTATCCATGGCTAGATTTTCTGCTAGGGTAGATACAGACCAAGGGAACTGTGGTAAGGATATACACCGCAGAGTGCCATGCACTAGAAGTTAACCCGAGAAGAGAACTGTACACAATTAACATTTACATTTAAACAGTATAGTGAGAAACTGTGCGTGACATGGCAAAGGGGGTGAGGGTGGTACTCATTTTACTCAAAACTGATTTACAAGCAACTTTGAAAAAAAACAAATAACATTCCTTTGAATTAAACATAACATTCTGAATGATAATACAAAGACCCACTGTGAAATAAGTCATAATGCGCGATAGCCAAGACTGTGTAAAGGTACCGGGGAAGGCAACCATATGAGAGCAGTTCTGAGCCTAAGTAGGCTAGACAACACTCTGAGACAGAGCCAGGTTTAACACCTTGATACCCCAATCCTTAAGTAAGTTATTTAAAACAGCAAAAACCCTAACGAATCAAGGAAACTGGCAGCATATTGTAAGCCCGTGACTGAGAACGAAAGAAAGATATAAGAAACATAAAAAAACTATGCACTATATTCATATAATTTATCCGATACATGTTATCAGCGGGTCGAACCCAATACCCATGAAAAGAGAAAAATTTCCTCCTAATCCATAATGATGTAACACACCCTCAAAATAAGCAAAATAGGGATAGTAAGAGACAAAGAACAAAGTTTGAATTCTGTATCAGCGTACTTGAATATATATACATTGTAGTAATAAAAGAAAACATGCCGCAGCACGATTATGCACAATCGTGCCAAAAGCTAAAGAACTGGGACAGAAGCTAGACAAACGACGAACTTATGCCAAAAATTCCTGTAGCAAGGAATAGCACAATACCCAGAAAAGAAAATGAACTTGACCCCAGTATCTTCCATATCACTCGATAAAGACAGTCGAGGATTACCCTTAGCTGCATATCCATCCTTCAATATATGTAGACTTTTCCATTCGAGGGTGGCCGAAGGAAAAACAAATGCATACCTGGTACCCCTGTACAAGGAGGGTCCTCCTTTAATTACCATGGGTGTCTAACCTGCAATTAACAACCAGTTCATGTAACATGTAAAAGTATGTTCAGTATGATGTAATAGAAAAAAAAAATGACCCAGTTTAGGAAAGGAAAAACCATAGCGATAAGTGGAGGTTTACCTTGGTAGGTTGGAGTTTTCGTGAGCCAGTTCAGCTCTCCAGTATTGTAGTGGACTGTCACCTCAAGACCCGAACTCTGCAATCAAAAAAATGTGATACAAGGTCACAAATATTAGAACTCTGTGGCTAACTTAGAAAATAACAGTAAGGTAATTTCACCACCAACTTGTTACCTGCAGAAAACAATGGACCTGGACTTGCCAGTTACGAATCTAGAACTGAGATTGTTAGCATCCTGGGTGGCATGGCTTGAAATCTCTAGAGTTGGTTCCGTAGGAGATAATCTTCCAAATGAATTGGGACATAGTTTTGGAAATCGCAAGCCTTTGGACAGCCATAGGATGGTAAGGTGCAATCACCACCGTCGAAGGTGGCGGGATTACCCACAGTGCTGACTAATTATGCCAGCCACGTACAGGATGGTTTACAAGAGTTAAATGCACGTTATCTCTGCCACGTGAAGATGGATGGGCTACTCGACAACCTGGTGCCACATGGATAGCGAGGACATGCCATCCAAGTGGAAAAGTAAATGAACCTCCAACGTTTACATTGGTAACTCGAAAAAAAAAATCCTATTATCGCATGAGAATATGTGCCCAAGATTAAACATTATAATTTCCCACTAAGATTATGCCAACGTGTCACATGAGCTGGTGAGAGTGTGTTCTTACCATATGAAAAACAAGTAAAAAAATTTTGTTTACCCGGGTTGGAGTCGTTACAAGTGGTATCAGAGCCAAGTTTTCAAAACTATGGCCTCTGGGAGATAAGCAGTTAAAATAGATTCATTTTATGTTACCTTTGTATTTCTAACTCTGAATAAAAAAAAAAAGACTGTGTTGTGCTAATGGTTTCCTCTGACCAAGTTCCTAGGAGGAAAAATAGGGGACGACCAACATGAGAAGGGCAGCCAACGGACCCCATGAGTTCGTAGCAGGTCAGGGACCAGGAACAAGCCCTGGAAGGAACCCGCAGTTGTGGGTACAGATTGGAGAGGAGATGCGCAATGCGAACCATGCAATACTAGAAACGGTACAAGAACTAAGGAATGAAATAGCATGATTACGAGAAGATAATGCCAGAATAACCATGGAGCAGGAAAGAATTTTAAAGAGCCTATCAGACAAACACAATCAACAACCACCAAATCCTAGTGCGGAGCAACAGAGAGTGTCGGAAGAACAGAATATCCACACAGAACCGGAAAGGTCGAAAGGAAGGAATGAAGAACAGGAGGAATGATCTGATAATGCCTCTGAGAAGCAGACATCGAAGAGGCAGCGGATTGAACTTCAAGGTGAGTTCTGTAAGATCAAGCTGCCGCATTTTGACGGAGAACAAGAGGAAGTAGCGGAGGCATGGTTAATTAATATGAACAAATACTTTCAGCTGTACGAATATGATCACAACCTTAAGGCATGCTTAGCTATCTTCCAATTACAAGGGAAAGCCACCTTATGGTGGGAGGAAGTCAAGATAGTGAGAGGCGTAAGTGAGCAGAATATTACCTGGGACAAATTTCAGAAATATTTTAAAGAGAGGAATCTGACAGAACGGTTTTACGATGAAAAAGCAAGAGAATTCCATGATTTGCTTCTGGGATAGTAGACCAGGGATGAATTTATCACTCGCTTTACATCGTTACTTCGTTATGTACTTTATATTAAAGAGGAAAAGGATAAAGTGCAAATATTTGTCAATATTTTACCCTTGTATATGAGGGAAAGGATTGAATTTGACAACCCGAAGACAAATGACGAAGTCATACGTAAGGCCAGAATTTGCTACCAGCAAAGTAAACAGAAAGGACAGGTTCCAGGAAAAAGGGGACCTGATAAAAGAAACAACATATTTGTTGGAAATAGTAAAGGGAGTCGCAGTGGAAGTAATAGGGGTTTTGCGAAAGGACAGAACAATATAATTTTTCAGAAAAATTCACTCAGGTCAAGGCCAATCGGTGAGTCAACAACCAGTGATCCCTCTAGTAAATTAGACAGTGAAGGAACAACAAGGCCTCCCGTCCAGTGTTGGGGCTGTGGCGAAATCCATTACATTAAGAATTGTCCGTAACAGAAGGGAACCGAGCAGATCTCCCAGATTCAGGAAGCATCGATGGTTGGTGACATGGGACAAAGTATACCCCAGATTAATGCTGCCTTGGAGGACCGTCAAGTGGAGTAACAGCCAACTATGGTGGAACTCGAAGGTAAAATTCTAGACTTTTCTGTAACCATTTTAATTTACCTGGGAGCCACATTAAGTTACATTAGTCCCAAGGTGGTAGAGCACTATAAACTACAATCTGTAAAATTCAAGAATCCTTGGCTAGTACAACTAGCTACAGGGGCCAAGAGACGAGTGCTTGCTAAAGTCACTGACTGCCCCTTAAAAGTAGTTGGACAGCCAGTAACAGCAGACTTAAATGTGCTTCCCCTTGGCTCCTATGACATTCTAATCGGCATAGATTGGTTAGAAAAAACACTAGTCCCTCGTCAACTGTAAAACCAAGACTATCTATTATAGGGATGAGCTGGGAGTACAACAGGAGATGCAAGGAATTAAGCGGCTAATGCAAGTTTGGCTAGTAACCACATCTCAGTTAGCAAAATGCATCAGGAAGGGGTGTCAGATTTATGCCATCCAAGTGGGCTATGTGGACTCAAAGGATAAAATAGCCTTGTTGGATAACATCCCTGTAATACAATAATTTGTTGATGTATTTCCAGAAGAGATCCATGGACTGCCGCCTAAGAGGGATATAGATTTCACCATCGAGTTGGTACCAGGGGCAACACGAGTATCACGAGCACCCTATAGAATGAGTGTACCTGAGTTGATGGAATTAAAAATGCAGTTATAGGAACTGCTAGATAGAAACTATATTTGCCCTAGTGTGTCTCCATGGGGAGCCCTAGTGTTATTCATTAAGAAAAAAGACGGAACTCTTCGCATGTGTATAGATTATCGTTAGTTAAAGAAGCTGACCATAAAAAACAAGTACCCTCTACCTCGGATTATGAACATTTTGATCAAGTGAAGGGTGCAACAATGTTCTCCAAGATCGATTTGTGATCAGGTTATCACCATATCAGGATTAAGGAGGAGGGCATTGCTAAAACAGATTTCAAAACAAGGTACGGACATTATGAATTTTTGGTGCTACCTTTTGGGTTAACTAATGCACCTGCAACTTCCATGTGTTTGATGAACAACATATTTCATCAATATTTGGACAGATTTGTATTTATATTCATTGATGATATCCTGATATACTCCTGCACCATGGAAGAGCACAAGGAGCACCTCAGATTGGTGCTGCAAACTCTCCGAGAACATCAGTTGTATGCTAAGTTTAGCAAGCGCGACTTCTACAAGGAATAAATACAATATTTGGGTCACATAATCACAAGGGAAGGGATTGCAGTGGACCCTGAAAAGATAAGGACCATAATGGAGTGGCCTGTACCGAACGATGTAGTAGACATCAGGTCCTTTATGGGGTTAGTGGGTTATTACAAACGATTTGTGGAAAGTTTCTCAAGGGTAGCATATCCTATCACCTCCTTATAGAAAAAAGCAAAGGCCTTCAAATGGACCCTAGAATACCAAAGAAGTTTTGAGCAGCTTAAACATCTCCTCACAACGGCACCCGTTTTGAGCATAACAGATCATAATAAAGAGTATGTGGTGTGCATTGACACAAGCAAAGAAGTGTGGGAGGTGTGCTGATGCAAGAAGGAAAGGTAATTGCTTATGAATCTAGGAAACTCAAGGAGCATGAACAGAAGTATTCTGCCTATGATTTAGAGTTGGATGCCATCATACATGCATTAAAGATGTGGCGACATTATCGTGTGGGAAGGAAATTCTTGCTGATGACTGACCACCACAGTTTGACCAACTATTTTAGTCAACCCACTTTGAACGCCAGGCAAGCACAGTGGGTAGATTTCCTCAGCAGTTTTGACTTTGAAATTAAACATTTGAAAGGGAAACAGAACCGTGTGGCAGATGCCTTAAGTCGAAAGGTGCACTGTTTGTATGAAATTTCCTACAGTAAATGGAAGAGCCCCTTCAAGGAAATGATAAAAAAGACAGCAGAACAAGATGCTATGTACCAGCAAATAAAACAACAAGTACAGTAATCTGATAGCGAGAAAAAATAGCAAGGATATGAAGTGGATGACGCTGGAATATTGTACTACAAGAAAAAGCTATATGTACCTGATCAAAACAGCATGAAAAATCTGATTCTCGATGAATTCCACATCAACCACTATGCTAGACACCCCGGATATCAGAAAATGATCACTCCGATTCAAAAAGAATACTATTGGCCGGGAATGAGAAAGAATGCCGCTGAGTATTTGGCACGATGCTTGGAGTGTCAACAAATTAAGGCAAAACATCAACATCCAGCAGGGTTACTACAGCCATTACCCATTCCAGAATGGAAATGGGAAACCATTTCTATGGACTTTATAACAGGGCTGCCTAGGAAAAAGAAGAATAACGATTCCATTATGGTAGTGGTAGACAAGTTAAGCAAAACAACACATTTTATACCTGTGCAATCCACCTATAGAGTTGTACAGATCTCCCATATTTTCATGCAGAATGTGTTTAAATTACGTGGACTCCCGAAGATAATAATTTCAGATCGTGACATGAAGTTCACGTCAGCCTTTTGGAGGATGCTATTTGTAGAATTGGGAACGCAGCTAAATTTCAGTATAGCGTACCATCCCCAGACCGATGGACAAACAGAGCAGGTGAACTAGGTAGTTTAAGACATGTTACGAGCACATGTAATGTAGCAACCAACACAGTGGGAGGAATATTTGCACCTAGTTGAATTTGCATATAATAACAGATATCATACTTCACTACAAATGAGTCCCTTCGAACTATTGTACGGATGGAAATGCCGCACACCCTCAAGCTGGGGTGGCCCTGAAGACAAATTAAGATTGGGGCCAGAGATGCTTAAGGAAATGGAGGATATGGTGAAAAGGTTACGCTCTAATTTAAAGGCTGCTCAAGATAGGAAAAAGAGCTTTACTGATCAGAAAAGGCGATTCAAAGAATACCAAGTCGGTGACCATGTTTATGTAAGAATTCAAGCCCGAAAGGGTACACTGCAATGGAGTGGGTGTGCCAAGTTGGCACCTCGATATTGTAGACCATTCCAAGTCTTGGCAAGAATAGGGCCAGTGGCTTACCATCTCGCCCTGCCAAGTCACATCCGAGTCCACAATGTCTTCCATGTTTCTATATTAAAAAAATACATTTATGACCCTAAACATGTGATCAAATGGAAAGACATATGGGTCGAACCAGAAGGCGAAATCTTGGTCAAGCCGCTGAGCATTCTCGACCGGAGAGAAGTACAGCTACGAAAGCGAGTGATTACCCAAGTTAAAGTGCAATGGCAGCACTTTGGCCCTGATGAGGCCACTTGGCAAGATGAAGAGTTCATGAGAAAGCTCACCCGGATCTGTTCTTAGTTAACGGAGATCGGGACGATGTCCAATTTCAGGATGGGGAGATGTAATGCCCCAGAATTGATGTAAATATTTAAATTTTACTGTAGTAAATGAAAGACTATTGAAACTTTACTATCAGTTGAAATTTAATAATATTGTTTTTTTTTTAGTAATGATCTTTAAAAGTTGGAACTTCCCAAGAAAAGGGAGAGGCCAGACAGTTGTGAAATCCCCGAACCCTAACCTTTTTTTGTTAACTGGAAGGGGTTTCCAGAGAAAAATAGGAAAACGGGGGGGGAACTCCACTGTATGGTAGAGGATCGACAAGGGACAAGAGAAAGGAAGCTTTCCAAGTCTGGTGAGGACCAGATGGTAAGGGCGCAAAGCGCAGATAATTGTCAAGGACTGTTTTTCCTTGAGTAAACCAGGGGGGAGAATGGTCTCGAAGGACAATCTCACCATCGAGTGGTTGGTTGACTGCAGAAAGCAGTGGTAATTTATTTTTTTGGGACTTCTTTTTGGATAACAACCAGGTACGAAGTATTAAGCCCACTCATTGATATCTGTAGCAACCTGAGGAATTTCTTTCTGTAAATTAGCTTTATTAAAGGACTTCAGCTAGTAGTTGTAAACAACATTTCCTGCAATGAATCTTAAGGACTTTCTTCTGTAACCAGTCTTATAATTCTTATTAGTGGACTTCGATAATAGTACCTTTAACTGGAAATTAACTTTGTGAATTAATTATTCAAAGGTCATTAATCTGCGTTATGGTGAACTGGGGTTTATACATTTGGGTTCGTGAATAGGGTTTATTGTACAAAGAATCATAACAACATTTCAGTGTTTAATCTAAATAAAAGTGGTATTAGGATTAACAGTAGCCATGGCTGGATTTTCTGCTAGGGTAGATACAGACCAAGGGAACTGTGGCAAGGATATACACCTTACAGTGCCATGCACTGGAAGTCAACCCAAGAAGAGAACTGTACACAATTAACATTTACATTTAAACAATATAGTGAGAAACTGTGTGTGACATGGCAAAGGCGGTGAGGGTGGCACTCATTTTACTCGAAACTGATTTACAAGCAACTTTGAAAAAAACAAATAACATTCCCTTGAATGAAACATAACATTCTGAATGATAATACAAAGACCCACTATGAAATAAGTCATAATGTGTGTTAGCCAAGACTGTGCAAAGGTACCAGGGAAGGCAGCCATACGAGAGTAGTTCTGAGCTTGAGTAGGCCAGACAACACTCTGAGGCGTAGCTAGGTTTAACACCTTGATACCCCAATCCTTAATTAAGTTATTTAAAACAGCAAAAACCCTAACGAATCAAGGAAACTGGCAGAATACTGTAAGCCTGTGACTGAGAATGAAAGAAAGATATAAGAAACATAAAAAAATTGTGCACTATATTCATATAATTTAACCGATACATGTTATCAGTGGGTCAAATGCGATACCCATGAAAAGAGAAAAATTTCCTCCTAATCCATATGATGTAAAACGCCCTCCAAATAAGCATCATAGGGATAGTAAGAGATAAAGAACAAAGTTTGAATTTTGTATTAGCGTACTTGAATATATATACATTGTAGTAATAAAAGAAAACATGCCGTAGCACGATTATGCACAGTTGTGCCAAAAGCTAAAGAACTGGGATGGAAGCTAGACAAACGATGGCCTTATGCCAAAAATTCCTGTAGCAAGGAATAGCACAATACTCAAAAATAAAACGAACTTGACCCCAGTATCTTCCATATCACTCGATAAAGACAGTCGAGGATTACCCTTAGCTGCATATCCATCCTTCAATATATGTAGAATGTTCCATCTGAGGGCAGTCGAAGGAAAAACAAATGCATACCTGGTACCCCTGTACAAGGAGGGTCCTCCTTCAATTACCATGGGTGTCCAACCTGCATTTGACAACCAGTTCATGTAACATGTAAAAGTCTGTTCAGTATGATGTAATAGAAAAAAAAATCACCTAGTTTATGAAAGGAAAAACCACAGCGATAAGTGGAGTTTTACCTGGGTAGGTTGGAGTTTTCGTGAGCCAGTTCAGCTCTCCGGTATTACAGCAGACTGTCACCTCAAGACCTGAACTCTGCAATCAAAAAATGCAATACAAGGTCACAAATATTAGAATTGTGTGGCTAACTTAGAAAATAACAGTAAGGTAATTTCACCACTAAGTTGTTACCTGTAGAAAATAGCAGACCTAGACTTGCCAGTGACGAATCTAGAACTGAGATTGTTAGCATCCTGGGCAGCATGGCTCGAACTCTCCAGAGCTAGTTCCGTGGAAGATAATCTTCCAAATGAATCGTGACATAGTTTTGGAAACCGCAAGCCTTTGGATAGCCGTAGGATGGTAAGGTGCAATCACCACCATCGAAGGTGGCGGCATTACCCACAGTGCCAACTAATTCTGCCAGCCACATACAGGACGGTCTGCAAGAGTTAAATGCACCTTATCTCTGCCATGTGAAGATGGATGGGCTACTTGACAACCTGGTGCCGTGTGGACAGTTAGGACATGCCATCCAAGCGGAAAAGTAAATGAGCCTCCAACGTTTACATTGGTAACTGGTAAAAGAAATTCCCATTATCGCATGAGAATATGTGTCCACGATTAAACATTAGAATTTCCCGTTAAGAGTATGCGAACATGTCACATGAGCTGGTGAGAGTGTGTTCTTACCATCTGAAAAACAAGTAAAAAAAAAATTGTTTACCCTGGTTGGAGTCGTTACAAGTAGTATCAGAGCCAAGTTTTCAAAACTGTGGCCTCTGGGAGATAAGCAGTTAAAATAGATTCATTTTATGTTACCTCTGTATTTCTAACTCTGAAGAAAAAAAAAAAATGTGTTGTGCTAATGGTTTCCTCTAACCAGGTTCCTAGGAGGAAAAACAGGGGACGACCAACATGAGAAGGGCAGGCAGCGGACCCCACGGGTTCATAGCAGGTCAGGGACCAGGAACAAGCCTTGGAAGGAACCCGGAGTTTTGGGTACATATTGGAGAGGAGACTCGTAATACGAACAATGCAACACTAAAAACGGTACAAGAACTGAGGAATGAAATAGCATGATTACGAGAAGATAATGCCAGAATAACCATGGAGAAGGAAAGAATTTTAAAGAGCCTATCAGACAAATAGAATTAGCAACCACCAAATCCTAGTGCTGAGCAGCAGAGAGTGTCGGAAGAACAAAATCTCCACACAGAACCGGAACGGTCGGAAGGAAGGAATGAAGAACAGGAGGAATGATTTGATAATGCCTCTGAGCAGCAGACATCAAAGAGGCAGCGGATTGAACTGTAAGGTGAGTTCTGCAAGTTCAAGCCGCCGCATTTTGGTGGAGAACAGGAGGAAGCAGCGGAAGCATGGTTAATTAATATAAACAAATATGTTCAGCTATACGAATATGATCACAACCTCAAGGCACGCTTAGCTATATTCCAATTACAAGGGAAAGCCACCTTATGGTCGGAGGAAGTCAGGATAGTGAGAGGCGTAAGTGAGCAGAATATTACCTGGGACAAATTTGAGAAATATTTTAAAGAGAGGTATCTGACAGAACGGTTTTACGACAAAAAAGCAAGAGAATTCCATGATTTGCATCCGGGACAGTAGACCATGGACGAATTTATCACTCGCTTTACATCGTTACTTTGTTATGTACCTTATATTAAAGAGGAAAAGGCTAAAGTGAAAAGATTTGTGAGTATTTTACGCTTGTATATGAGGGAAAGGATTGAATTTGACAACCCGAAGACAATGGAAGAAGTCATACGTAAGGCCAGTATTTGCTATCGACAAAGTAAACAAAAAGGAGAGGTTCCAGGAAAAAGGGGAGCTGATAAAAGAAACAACAAATTTGTTGGAAATAGTAAAGGGAGTCGTGGTGGAAGTAATAGGGGTTTCGCAAAAGGACAGAACAGTAGAATTTAAAAAAAAAATTCACTCAGGTCAAGGCCAACCGGTGAGTCAAGAACTAGTGAGCCCTCTAGTAAATTAGACAGTGAAGGAACAACAAGGCCTCCTGTGCAGTGTTGGGGCTCTGGCGGACCCCATTACGTTAAGAATTGTCCGCAACGGAAGGGAACCGAGCAGATCTCCCAGATTCAGAAAGCATCGACGTTTGGTGGCATGGGACGAAGTATACCACGGATTAGTGCTGCCTTGGAGGACCGTCACGTGGAGTATCAGCTGACTATGGTGGAACTCGAAGGTAAAATTCTAGACTTTTTTGTAACTATTTTAATTGACATGGGTGCCACATCAAGTTACACTAGTCCCAAGGTGGTAGAGCACTGTAAACTGCAATCTGTAAAATTCAAGAATCCTTGGCTGGTACAGCTAGCTACAGGGGTCAAGAGACGAGTGCTTGCTAAAGTCAGTGACTGCCCCTTAAAAGTAGCTGGACAACCAGTAACATCAGACTTAAATGTGCTTCCCCTTGGCTCCTACGACATTCTAATTGCCATGGATTGGTTAGAAAAACATTGGTCCCTCGTCAAATGTAAAACCAAGACTATATATTATAGGGATGAGCTGGGAGTACAGCAGGAGATGCAAGGAATTAAGCGGCCAGTGCAAGTTCGGCCAGTAACCGCATCTCAGTTAGCAAAATGCATTAGGAAGGGGTGTCAGATTTATGCCATCCAAGTGGGCTATGCAAACTCAAAGGATAAAACAGCCTTGTTGGATAACATCCCTGTAATACAAGAATTTGTTGATGTATTTCTAGAAGAGATCCCCGGACTACCACCTAAGAGGGATATAGACTTCACCATCGAGTTGGTACCAGGGGCAGCGCCAGTATCACGAGCACCCTATAGAATGAGTGTACCTGAGTTGACGGAATTAAAAATGCAGTTACAGGAACTGCTAGATAAAAATTATATTCACCCTAGTGTGTCTCCATGGGGAGCCCTAGTGTTATTCGTTAAGAAAAAAGACAAAACTCTTCGCATGTGTATAGATTATCATCAGTTGAACAAGTTGACCATCAAAAACAAGTACCCTCTACCTTGGATTGATGAACTTTTTGATCAAGTGAAGGGTGCAATAATGTTCTCCAAGATCGATTTGCGATCAGGTTATCACCAGATCAGGATTAAGGAGGAGGACATCGCTAAAACAACTTTCAAAACAAGGTACGGACATTATGAATTTGTGGTGTTACTTTTTGGGTTAACTAACGCACCTGAAACTTTCATGTGTTTGATGAATAACATATTTCATCAATATTTGGACAGATTTGTGCTGATATTCATTGATATCCTGATATACTCCCGCACCATGGAAGAGCACAAGGAGCACCTCAGATTAGTACTGCAAACTCTCCGAGAACATCAGTTGTATGCTAAGTTTAGCAAGTGCGACTTCTACAAGGAAGAAATACAATATCTGGGTCACATAATCACAAGGGAAGGGATTGCAGTGGACCCTGAAAAGATAAGGACCATAATGGAGTGGCCTGTATCGAAATATGTAGTAGACATCAGGTCCTTTATGGGGTTAGCGGTTTATTACAGACGATTTGTGGAAAGTTTCTCAAGGGTAGCATATCCTATCACCTCCTTACAGAAAAAAGGAAAGGCCTACAAATGGACCCTGGAATGCCAAAGAAGTTTTGAGCAGCTTAAACATCTCCTCACCACAGCACCCATTTTGAGCATAGCATATCCTAATAAAGACTATGTGGTGTGCACTGACGCAAGCAAAGAAGGTGTGGGAGGTGTGTTGATGCAAGAAGGAAAGGTAGTTGCTTATGAATCTAGGATATTCAAGGAGTGTGAACAGAAGTATTCTGCCTATGATTTAGAGTTGGCTTTCGTCATACACGCATTAAAGATGTGGCGACATTATCTTGTGGGAAGGAAATTCTTGCTGATGACTGACCATCACAGTTTGACCAACTATTTTAGTCAACCCACTTTGAATGCCAGGAAAGTGCGGTGGGTAGATTTCCTCAGTAGTTTTGACTTTGAAATTAAACATCTGAAAGGGAAAGAGAACTGGGTGCCAGATGCCTTAAGTCGAAAGGTTCACTATTTGTATGAAATTTTCTACAGTAAATGGAAGAGCCCCTTCGAGGAAATGATAAAAAAGACAGCAGAACAGGTTGCTATGTACCAGCAAATAAAACAAAAAGTACAACAATCTGATAGCAAGAAAAATCAGCAAGGATATGAAGTGGATGACGCTGGAATATTGTACTACAAGAAAAGGCTATATGTACCTGATCAAAACAGCATTAAAAATCTGATTCTCGATGAATTCCACATCAGCCACTATGCTGGACACCCCGAATATCAGAAAATGATCACTGCGATTCAAAAAGAATACTATTGGCTGGGAATGAAAAAGAATGTGGCTGAGTATTTGGTACAATGCTTGGAGTGTTAACAAATTAAGGCAGAACATCAACATCCAGCGGGGTTACTACAACCATTACCCATTCCGGAATGGAAATGGGAAACCATTTCTATGGACTTTATAACAGGGCTTCCTAGAACAAAGAAGAATACTGATTCCATTATGGTAGTGGTAGACAAGTTAAGCAAAGCAACACATTTTATACTTGTGCAATCCACCTATAAAGTTGTACAGATTGCCCATATTTTCATGCAGAATGTGTTTAAATTACATGGACTCCTAAAGATAACAATTTCAGATCATGACGTGAAGTTCACGTCGACCTTTTGGAGGACGCTATTTTCAGAATTGGGAACGCAGCTAAATTTCAAGACAGCGTACCATCCCCAAACTGATGGATAAATAGAGCGGGTGAACCAGGTAGTTGAAGACATGTTACGAGCATATGTAATGCAGCAACCAACATAGTGGGAGGAATATTTGCACCTAGTTGAATTTGTATATAATGACAGATATCATACTTCACTACAAATGAGTCCCTTCGAAGTATTGTACGGACGGAAATGCCGCACACCCTCAAGTTGGGGTGGCGCTGATGACAAACTAAGATTGGGGCCAGAGATGCTTAAGGAAATGGAGAATATGGTGAAAAGGGTACGCTCTAATTTAAAGGCCACTCAAATAGGCAAAAGAGCTTTGCTGATCGAAAAAGGCGATTCAAAGAATACCAAGTCGGTGACCATGTTTATGTAAGAATTCAAGCACGAAAGAGTACACTGCAATGGAGTGGGTGTGCCAAGTTGGCATCCCGATATTATGGACCATTCCAAGTCTTGGTAAGAATCAGGCCAGTGGCTTACGAGCTCACCCTGCCAAGTCACATCCGAGTCCACAATGTCTTCCATGTTTCTATATTGAAAAAATACATTTATGACCCTAAACATGTGATCAGATGGCAAGACATACGGGTCGAACTGGAAGGCGAAATCTTGGTCGAGCCGCTGAGCATTCTTGACCGGAGAGAAGTACAGCTGCGAAAGCGAGTTATCCAAGTTAAATTGCAATGCCAGCACTTTGGGCCCGATGAGGCCACTTGGGAAGATGAAGAGTTCATGAGAAAGGCTCACCTGGAGCTGTTCTTAGTTAACGGACATCGGGACGATGTCCAATTTTAGGAGGGGGAGATGTAATGCCCCGGAATTGATGTAAATATTTAAATTTTACTGTAGTAAATGAAAGACTGTTGAAACTTTACTATCGCTTGAAATTTAATAATATTTCTTTTATTTTAGTAATGATACTTAAAAGTTGGAACTTCCCAAGAAAAGGGAGAGGCCAGACAGTTGTGAAATCCCCGAACCCTAACCGTTTTTCCTTAACTGGAAGGGGTTTCCAGAGAAAAATAGGAATACGAGGGGGGGAACTCCACTGTACGGTAGAGGACCAACAGGGGGCAGGAGAAAGGAAGCTTGCCAAGTCTGGTGATGACCAGATGGTAAGGGCACAAAGCGCAGATAATTGGCAAGGACTGTTTGTCCTTGAGTAAGCCAGGGGGGAGATTGGTCTCGAAGGACAATCTCACGGTCGGGTGGTTGGCTAACTGCAGAAGTAGTGGTAATTTATTTTTTTGGGACTTCTTGTTGGACAACAACCAAGTACGAAGTATAACCCCACTCATTGATATTTGTAGAAAACTGAGGAATTTCTTTCTGTAAATTAGCTTTATTAAAGGACTTCAACTAGTAGCTGTACACAACATTTTCTGTAGTGAATCTTAAGGACTTTCTTCTGTAACCATTCTTATAATTCTTATTAGTCGACTTCGATAATAGTACCTTTAATTGGAAATTAAATTTGTGAATTAATTATTCAAAGGTCATTAATCTGCGTTATGGTGAACTAGGGTTTATACATTTGGGTTCGTGAATAGGGTTTACTGTACAAAGAATCATAACAACATTTTAGTGTTTAATCTAAATAAAAATGGTATCACGATTAATAGTAGCCATGGCCTGATTTTCTGCTAGGGTAGATACAGACCAAGGGAACTGTGGTAAGGATATACACCGCACAGTGCCATGCACTGGAAGTCAACCCGAGAAGAGAACTGTACACAATTAACATTTACATTTAAACAGTCTAGTGAGAAACTATGCGTGACATGGCAAAGGCGGTGAGGGTGGTACTCATTTTACTCGAAACTAATTTACAAGCAACTTTGAAAAAAAACAAATAACATTCCTTTGAATTAAACATAACATTCTGAACGATAATACAAAGATCCACTATGAATAAGACATAATGCACGGTAGGCAAGACTGTGCAAAGGTACCGGGGAAGGCGGCCATACGAGAGCAGTTTTGAGCCTGAGTAGGCCAGACAACACTCTGAGGCGTAGCCAGGTTTAACACCTTGATACCCCAATCCTTAAGTAAGTTATTTAAAACAACAAAAACCCTAACGAATCAAGGAAACTCGCAGAATACTGTAAGCCTGTGACTAAGAACGAAAGCAAGATATAAGAAACATAAAAAAACTGTGCACTATATTCATATAATTTAACCGATACATGTTATCAGTGGGTCGAACCCGATACCCATGAAAAGAGAAAAATTTCCTCGTGCCAAAAGCTAAAGAACCGGGACGGAAGCTAGACAAACGATGGCTTTATGCCAAAAATTCCTATAGCAAGGAATAGCACAATACTCAGAAAAGAAAATGAACTTGACCCCAGTATCTTCCATATCACTCGCTAAAGACAATCGAGGATTACCCTTAGTTGCATATCCATCCTTTAATATATGTAGACTTTTCCATTCGAGGGCGGCCGAAGGAAAAAAAAATGCATACCCAGTACCCCTATACAAGGAGGGTCCTCCTTCAATTACCATGGGCGTCCAACCTGCATTCGACAACCAGTTCATGTAACATGTAAAAGTCTGTTTAGTATGATGTAATAGAAAAAAAAAATGACCCAGTTTAGGAAAGGAAAAACCACAACGATAAGTGGAGGTTTACTTAGGTAGGTTGGAGTTTTTGTGAGCTAGTTCAGCTCTCCGGCATTGCAGCGGACTATCTCCTCAAGACCCGAACTCTGCAATCAAAAAAATGTGATATAAGGTCACAAATATTAGAACTGTGTGGCTAACTTAGAAAATAATAGTAAGGTAATTTCCCCACCAAGTTGTTACCTGCAGAAAATAGCAGACCTGGACTTGCTAGCGACGAATCTAGAACTGAGATTGTTAGCATCCTGGGCGACATGGCTCGAACTATCCAAAGCTGGTTCCGTGGGAGATAATCTTCCAAATGAATCGGGACATAGTTTTGGAAACCGCAAGCCTTTGGACAGCCGTAGGATGGTAAGGTGCAATCACCACCGTCGAAGGTGGCGGGATTACCCACAGTGCCAACTAATTCTGCCAGCCACGTACAGGATGGTCTGCAAGAGTTAAATGCACCTTATCTCTGCCATGTGAAGATGGATGGGCTACTCGACAACCTGGTGCCCTGTGGACAGCGAGGACATGCCATCCAAGCGGAAAAGTAAATGAGCCTCCAACGTTTACATTGGTAACTAGAAAAGAAAATCCCATTATCGCATGAGAATGTGTGCCCAAGATTAAACATTAGAATTTCCCGTTAAGATTATGCTAACGTGTCACATGATCTGGTGAGAGTGTGTTCTTACCGTATGAAAAACAAGTAAAAAAATTTTGTTTACCGGGGTTGGAGTCGTTACACCTAAACTTTTGGTGATGAAAGGACGCAATCTTCGCAAATAACACGGGCCTCTTCAATGCATACGTGATGTTTAGCTTTTTTCACATGTTTTGCCAGCGAAGAAGACCAGGTCCTCCCATCTTTAACTATATTTATTAAGTTAATACAAAAAGATAATGTAAAAATTTCACTATTAATAATATCAATTTAGTGAATTCTCCACTTTTAGTCATTATTGATAAATATGTTATTAATTTTAAGTTTTTTTTGGTAATTAGACCAATTTTATTTTACAAATAATTATTACATATATTATATATATATATATCTATATATAAATATATATATATATATATATATATATATATATATAGTATATAATTTATTTTGATTTTAAGTGGATGGAATCAAATTGGTAAGCATTATATTATATCTATTATTGAGTTGTTAACGTTGTTAACTAGCTTAGATTTATCTTAACTCAAGATCTACTAAGCAAAAAGAGAGACCAAACCTCTTTTGTAAAAAATATTTGCATATCAAGATATGTTATCCCTCTCGGTGCTTCATAAATTGGGAGTTAAGATGAATCTAGGTAGGGAAAATTTTAAGGATGGAAAATTATCTTGAAGTTTAAAAACATTGGCGAATATCACTAATCCTGAATATGAAAACTATAAAATGTTTATTGATGTATTTGTAAAATTATTGAAATTTATAACGATTTTATATATACTCTCTATATTATGTTGGCATTTTTTAAGGTTAAATAATTTTACATTTTAAAATTTGGGCCAATTTCTTTTATAAAAGATAGAAATTGTCTATTTTTTTTTTAAATCATGGAAAATTAGTCCATCTGCAAATATTAGCCCCTAAAATTTTCCATGGATTTCGGCTAATTTAATTTCCTCCTTTAAAGAGAATATATTCCACATGAATACCATTGCTTAATACTATGGTTCTCAATACCATGGGTCATTTTTATTTTAATTTTATTTTTATAGGGGTTAGCACAAGGATGAGAGACATGGCTCAACTATTTGGGGGTAAAGGAGGAGATCATCTTAGAGAGAAGAGGTAATAATAAAAATTCTATCACTTCCAAATTTAAGGCTAAATTGTGGGATGCTAATGAGCTTGCCGGGAAAAGGAATGTAAAGTATTATTAGGAGGTGATCAACCTCATTCTCGCTCTGTGTCATGATTAGTGCTAAGAAGAAAATGAAGATTGCGAAGATAAGAACTAATGCCATCAAGTTTCAAATAGAAATTTGGCCTTGGTCTATACCGAAAACATCCTAGGAAGATAGAATCTCTCGGTTATGTGACACTAAAAGAATTGAAAATGAAAAACACTTTTTCTTGGATTGTTTGGCCTCACTCACTTCCATTCTCATTTCCAAAACATGTGCCAAACTTCCAACGTTCTTGACTTGTTTAGCCAAGATAACTATAGTGATTTCAAAGCACTCCTCTCCCTTCTATTTGATTATAGAGCCCAACAAATTCATAGAATATCTCAGTTGTGTGACAATAAGAGAATTGAAGATGAAAAATATTTTTTCTTGGATTGTCTGGCCCTCCCTCACTTCCATTCTCATTTCCAAAACATTTGCCAAACTTCCAACCTTCTTGACTTGTTTGACCAAGATAACTATAGTGATTTTGTAGAACTCCTCTCCCTTCTATTTGATCTATATGATTATAGAGTGTAATAAATTCAACATTTATCTCATTTGAAACTGAGGCCCTCTACAACTCAACATGGTAGAGATGTTGTAATGTAATATTTAACATATTCATTGAGTCAAATTCAACAAAAATAAAAATTAAATTAAATTTTAAAAATAAAACTAAATAAAAAAATGTAATGTAGGTAACATTTCACTCTGTCAAAATAAATGGTAGAGATGTTGTAATGTAATGTTTAACATATTCACTCAGTCAAATCATTCAAATATAAAATAAAAAAAAAAAAAAAAAAAAATATAAATAAAAAATTAATGTAACTTAAACATTTTCACTCCCTCAAAATAAATAGGAGAGATGTTGTTGAGTTGAGGCTTCTGTGATCCATAATGGTAGAGATCTTGTTGAGTTGAGGCTTCTGTGATCCATAATTGGTAGAGATGTTGTAATGTAATGTTTTAACATAATGACTGAGCCAAATTCAATAAAAATAGAAATTAAATTAAATTTTAAAAATAAAATTGAATAAAAAAATTAATGTAACTTAAACATTTTAAATCCATCAAAATAAATGGTAGAGATGTTGTAATGTAATGTTTAACATATTGACTGAGCCAAATTCAATAAAAGAAATAAATAAATTTTAAAAATAAAAATTAAATAAAAAAAATTAATGTAACGTAAACATTTTCAATCCGTCAAAATAAATGGTAGAGATGTTGTAATGTAATGTTCAACATATTGACTGAATTAAATTAAATAAAAATAAAAGTTAAATTATATTTTAAAAATAAAATAAAATTAATGTAACATAAACATTTTCACTCCATCAAAATAAATGGTAGGGATGATGTAATGATGATGATGATGAGGGTTAACATTCATTGAGACCAAACATCTCAAAATAAATAGGAGAGATGATGTTGTAATGTAATGTTTAACATATTGACCGAGTCAAATCCAATAAAAAAAACAAATTAAATTTTAAGAACAAATTTAAATAAAAAAAATTAATGTAACTTAAACATTTTCACTGAGTCAAAATAAATAGGAGAGATGTTGTAATGTAATGTTTAACATAATTACTGAGCCAAATTCAATAAACATAGAAATTAAATTAAATTTTAAAAATAAAATTGAATAAAAAAAAGTAATGTAATGTAAACATTTTGAATCCATCAAATAAATGGTAGAGATGTTGTAATGTAATGTTTAACATATTGACTGAGCCAAATTCAATAAAGATAGAAGTTAAATTAAATTTTAAAAATAAAATTGAATAAAAAAATTAATGTAACGTAAACATTTCAATCCGTCAAAATAAATGGTGGAGATGTTTTAATGTAATGTTATAAAAATAAAAATAAAATTATATTTTAAAAATAACATAAAATAAATTAAATTAATGTAACGTAAACATTTTCACTCCATCAAAATAAATAGTAGAGATGATGTAATGATGATGATGATGATAATGGTTAACGTCCATTGAGACCAAACATCTCAAAATAAATAGGAGAGATGATGTTGTAATGTAATGTTTAACATGTTGATTGAGTCAAATTCAATTAAAAAAAACAAATTAGATTTTAAAAATAAAATTAAATAAAAAAATTAATGTAACTTAAACATTTTCACTTAGTCAAAATAAATAGGAGAGATGTTGTAATGTAATGTTTAAAATAATGAATGACCCAAATTCCATAAAAATAGAAATTAAATTAAATTTAAAAAATAAAATTGAATACAAAAAAGTTAATGTAACGTAAAAACATTTTCAATCCGTCAAAATAGAATGGTAGATGATTTTGTATGTAATGTAATGTTTAACATATTGACACGGTCATTAATAAAAATAAAGTAAATTATATTTTTAAAAATAAAATTAAATAATAAATAAAAAATAAAGTTAAATTATATTTTAAAAATAAATTAATAATAAAATTAATGCAACGTAAACACATCAAAAATAAATGAGATGATGGTTGTATTGTAATTTTAACATATCATGATCAAATATAAAAATAAAAACTAAAAATTAAATCTTAAAAATAAATTAATAAAAAAATTAATATAACATAGACATTTCACTTACATCAAATCAATGGTGAGATGTTGTAATGTAATGTTTAACATATTGGCTCAGTCAAAATGTTCAATAAAAAATAAAAATTTAAATTAAATTAAATAGAATAAAAATAAATAAATGTAACTTAAACATTTTCATCCATCAAATAAATGGTAGAGATGTTGTAAATGTATGTGTGACAGAGTTCCAAATTCAATAAAAATAAAAATTATATTAAATTTAAAAAATAAATTAAATAAGAAAAATTAATGTAACGTAAACATTTTCACTCCGTAAAAATAAATGGTAGAAATTGTAATATGATATTTAACATATTGACTTAGTCAAATTCAACAAAAAAATATTAAATTAAACAAAAAAAATTAATGTAACGTAAACATTTTCACTCTGTCAAAATAAATGGTAGAGATGTTATATTCGATAAAAATTAAATTAAATTAAATTAAATAAAAAATTAATGTAACGTAAACATTTTCAGTCCGTCAAAATAAATGGTAGAGACTATTCTTAATGTAATGTTTAACATTGATGACTAAGTCAAATTCAATAAAAATAAAAATAAAATAAAATGAAATGAAAAATATAATGTAACTTAAACATTTTCACTTCGTCAAAATGAATGGTAGAGATGTTGTAATGTAATGTTTAACATATTGACTGAGTCAAATTCAATAAAAATAAAAATTAAATTAAATTTTGAAAATAAAATTGAATAAAAAAATTAATGTAACGTAAACATTTTCACTAGGTAAAAATAAATGATGAAAATCTTGTAAATAAATAAATCAAAATAACCTTATAAAATAAAATATTAATAAAAATAAAAATAGACCATGGTATTCACCAATGCTAATGAGAATCATACTGACACATGATATTTATGTCAAACATCACCTATTTAAAAGAGAAAATTAAACTAACACGGATCTATCTTGACTGAAAAATATCATTCAACATGCAAGAGAGTCCTGGATTTATAGTATAGTTTCATTACAAACTGGTTATCCCTTACCAGCTCTGACCTATCTCTCCACATATTTGACAAGCTCCCCCAATTTGTCTGAATTGGCTTCTTTACTTTGTCTCGTGTCCAAACAATTAACTGGCCCTGCAGTGAACCAGCAAATCGGTTGGATAGCTCCTTGCAGCTCAACGGGTTTAGTTAAGCAATTTTTCTCTCAGTCCAATCTTTTGCCTGAAATTATTTACTCGTTTAATCGGGAAGTTTCTGGAAATTGATTCGAAAGAATTCATCCCTGGTAAGTGTTTTTTTTTTATTTTAATGATAATCTTTGATCTCACAAATAGTATGTATGTAATTTCTCTTAATCGAATAGGTTACATCATGGTTATTCTTTTCAGCTTTCAGGTTACATCATGGTTATTCTTTTCAACTTTCTTCGATAATTAATTTAGTTATTATTTGTTAATTGAACATTGATTTTATTGTCAGGATAGCCACAATATTTCAGAGCTAGCAGCTAGCAGTTTATGTGCAAGAAAAACATGAATTATAGAGGTGCCCAAAGGGTTGAGTTTTCACAAAAGATGTCCAACGAAGATTTCGTGGAGGGCAAAAAGGCTGGGAAATATAAAGGGGTCAAAAGAAATTACCTCGGTCGTTTCACTGCACAAATTAGAGATTCAATCGCCAAAAAATGGCGCTGGCTTGGAACATTCGACACACCAGAAGAAGCCGCAGCTGCCTATGCTAACGCTGCAGCAGAGATAAGGGAAAAACGCTCACAAATCAATTCAGAATCATGCAGTATCAGCGCCTCAAGCCCCCCCGACACTCATATAAATAAGGCGCCAGAGCGCCCCCCCGACACTCATATAAATAAGGCGCCAGAGCTGGATAGGCGTAATAATATGGATAATAACAATATCCAGAATTCTGATGATGATGATGATATGGCTTGGGCATATGCAGTATATTTGATTGAAACAATTCATCGTGGTTTATATTTTAAACCTGAGGAAGTTGAGTAGTATCTTGAGAACAGTATAACAAAAGCTCATATTGTATGATCTAGATTTTCAGTTTTAATATCCGAGTTGATTTTTGCGATCGTTTTATAAAGTTAAGGGGTAAGCCTGTGTTCAATAACAAGAAGTTGAAAAATGTCTGGACGGAAAATAATCTATTGCTTTAAAAAAATCAGATATATACAGGAATTTTATTATAATTTTATTATATTATATTATATATATATATATATATATATATATATATATTACGGTTAAATGGTTTGAAGTGGTGTCAATATTTTACAGTGTGGTCCTTTATATATTTTGATGATGATGATAATGATGGTTAACGTTTATTGAGACCAAATTTTGGTCTATAATGAATTATTTACTCTGATTTAAGATTTTATTCCTATTCTCAAAAAGTTTGGAAAGAAGCCTTCTGAGTTGTAATTTTGACGTCTTAAAAGGCTAAGAAGGTTAGTGTTGCCACAAAGATTTTGCAACTGAGATCTAATGTGGTTGTAAGGGGCACTCTAAGAGGAAGTGAGGGAAGTGATTTTCATCTTCAATGTTCGTATTCTCATAGAGATGACAGAACCTTTCCATCCATAGTGTTTTAGGAACTGTCCAATGACCCGTTTCACTAAGGAGCTCATGAGAGTTCGTTCTAATCTTGGCTATATTAATTTTCTTTGAGCTAGTT
This sequence comes from Pinus taeda, assembly GCA_000404065.3. Taxonomy (NCBI): domain Eukaryota; kingdom Viridiplantae; phylum Streptophyta; class Pinopsida; order Pinales; family Pinaceae; genus Pinus; species Pinus taeda. The sequence continues at coordinate 18,841 of APFE031741264.1, read as the reverse complement.
AAAACAAAGAGATACTTTTGATCTTCTAGGGTGGGGTTGATGACATTTTTATAATATCTTAACATATTTTTTAGCTGCTAAATCTTTATCACACGGCATTTTATCTTTGAACTTAGAAGTAACAATATTTTTAATGTTAATAATGTTTTCCAATGCAACATTCTTGTCCATCTCCCAATGGTTTAACCAGACCGTCGTGTCTTTATACCAACCTTGTTCGAGCCTTAGGTGGTTTTAGTTGGAATTTAAAGCGAGCTTAGGAAGTCTATGGTGCTGGAATTTAAAGCGAGATTAGGAAGTCTATGGTCTCCTATGTTATTGAATCTGTGCTTGTACAATAGAAGCAAGGAGAAAGACCCACTTCTATAAGGAGAATATGATAGGGTGTGTTGCTTTTAATTTTGAGGTTATACATTATAAAACACTTGTGGATTTGCTCAATCTTTCTCTAGGATTCCCAAGAGATGCTACAACCCCAAACCTCAAGTCCATCTAAAATAATCCTAGTGACTAAATTTCAAAGAGGAACTTCTTTCTATCCTGAGGTTTGTTGTTTTAGAATTATTTTCAAGACAAAAATAAGGTTTCCATCCCCCTTTAATCCTTTTCTTACTGCTATAGCTATAGTTCCTGTTGAGCTTGTGATGAATATCAATTCCTACGTACTTGTAGGAAGACACTTTTTCCAAGTTACTATTGTCATACATAAAACTAGTGTAAGTGTCCTTCTTGGATTTGATAATCATAACTTTTATTTTGTGAGTGTTAACAATCATACCCATGGTAGAGCAGAAATCCTTAAGAAGTATAAGTTACTTATCAAGATCAATGGGCACCTTGGGAGAAGAACAATATCATCAGCCTAAAGAAGAAGAATGATGACTATCCCAGCTATATAACATTCAAAAATATCATCTAAAAAATGAAAGCTTACACATTGTATAAAATTTGTGCTTAAGATGAATCTATATTAGTTGTTTCATGACCTCATAAAAACTAATTTAGTTTTCACCTTGGAAACAAAATGAATTTTATATTCAAATATATTTTTGAAATTTTCATATATAGTTTAATTGCCCGAAGAAGTCCTTTCCAACCCAATGTTGTATGTTGTAAGGTAATTTAAACATTTTGACAGTCAAACTAGATAAAAATAAAAATCAAATTAAATTAAAAAAAAAACCCTATAAAAATAAAATAGTAGCAAAAAAAATGGCTCGTGTTATTTACCATAGTATTATTGTGAAATAAAAATGACCCATTGTATTGACCCATGATATTTTTTTGAAATATAAGTTATTTAAAGGAGTAATTAAACCAGCGTAGATCCATCTTAACGATCCATCTTAACTTTGGATCTGAACTGAATGTTCGATTTTCTTCAACTTAATATTAAAAAAAATTAACATATACAATTAGCCTAAAACTAGCATCTTTTAAGATCCATCGTAACTTTTGATCTCAAAAGAATTGTCCATTTTATTCAACTTAATATTAAAAAATATTTTAACATTTAAAATGCCCGTAAAACTAGTCTCTTCTCAAAAGAAAGATTTGAAAAAAATTGAATAACAAAATATAAGGGAAAACAACTAGTTAATAGTCTTTTTGATTATTCTAAAATAATTTCAATTATTTTGAAAGAACCATGTAAATACCTTTTTACTAATATGGTAATTGTGAAAAACTTATTCAATGTTCCAACTAACACAATATTCTTTAACATGTGAAGTGTTTCCAATAGTTTACAGTTTGGTCATCTATATATTTTAATAATAATAATAATATCCATTTTTAAGGTCACAACCAAGCCAAACACCAAATTAGTGTATGAGACCCCCTTGTTTGTGAGACAAGAGACCCACCTCCAAACACCAAATTGGTGTATGACACCCCCTTGTTTGTGGGACAAGAGACCCACCTCCGCCCAACGATTTGACTGAGATCGCCAATTTGACTGAGACCCCTCTGTTTGTGGGACAATAGACCCACCTCCGCCCAAAAATTTGACTGAGACCGCCGATTTGACTGAGATCCCTCTGTTTGTGGGACAATAGACCCAATAGACCCACCTCCGCCCAAAAATTTGACTGAGACCGCCAATTTGACTGAGATCCCTCTGTTTGTGGGACAATAGACCCACCTCCGCCCAACGATTTGACTACTAAGTTTACGAAGGCATACATACTCTACCCCCCTTCGGTTTTGAACCTGGGACCTCTTAAGAGGAAATATATGCTCTTAACCATTTGGCCCACTCTTTATATAGCATTCAAAAATACAATTTAAACAATGAAAACCTATACTGTGATATCCCCTATACTATGTAAATATTTTAATTATTGTAGTTTTGACAACTATTTATTTTCTCAATCTAAAAATACTATTTTGGAAGTTAATATTTTTTTTGAATGAAGACAACAGTTATTAGTAAATAGTATTTTACTTAATAAATAGTTACATGTTTCTAACCAAGTTCTTGAAACTAATTTCTTGATGTTTTAACCAAGAGATCAAGAGGATAGAGGTATGATCAAGGAAAAAAAGAAGGAAGAAGAGTTACTAAGGAACCTACTATGCTAAGGAGTCAGGCAGTTCTAGAAGGCCATTTCTGGTTTGGACCAGAGGGCACGGAGATTGTAAGTGTCAATAAATTAAAGAGAGCCTATGAATAGGAAATCTTAAGGGAGGAGACTACTGAAGTAGATCTCAAGGTTAGGGGGCAAAGATACAGAAAGATTGAGGTCGCAAGACTGAATCAAGAATATTTCAAAGACAGTGGCACAGATAAGTAATAATATCAGTGCTTATTAAGTAGACTTTGTTTATAATTCTAAATATAAATGATATAACTAGAGGACAAACTTCACTTTTATTATTGGAAAAAGTGTTCCATAGGAATTAGAGTATGAAAGAAAATTAATAAATCTTCTATTAACAGAAAGGGAAAACAATAGGGAGCTCTCTTTCTCTATAATGAAGAACTATTATATGGGTACTGATTATAAGTTGTTAACGGCACAAGCAATTTGAAAAGTTAAAAACAAACAGGGAGATTTTTCAAACGGTAAGCATGCCCAGAACCAAAACTTTAGGAAATGAAACCGAAAATGAGGTATGTAGCCTCACCACAAAATAATTAGGAACCCGCAAGGGTCTTCAGTCAAAAAGAAACTACATAGATATCGATTGTTCTATAGAACCTCCGTAGATACTTCAAAGCATCAAAACATTCGAAATAGAAAAAATCATAGGCCATTTCTAAACAACAAACCCTTGAGGTTGGATGTTATAGGGCATTTATAGAACCTCTGAAATAATTAAATATACTACCAATCAAACAAAGAATTATAGGCCGAGCTCTAGCATTAAACACAGGAATAATACCAGAAAGAAATTAAGTGAACGAAACGGAGTTTTATTCCAGGAAACGTTTTAGAATGTAAAACAAAACAAGTCTACACATATTTCATTCAACAATCTCGATACCAAGTTGTAGCTATACCAGACAGGGCTCGAATATCTTCACCCTCGGCATAACTAAAAATATACAAATAACTAAGTCGGTCGAAGCTAGATCAACTTAACAACATGTTCATGGCAGAAAGGCCTCAGAAAACTCAAAATATATTTTAAATTACAGAGGGTAACAAAAATATCAAAGTAATGGAAAGGAGAAAATCCAAAAACTCTCCACGGAGCCATAGTCTTAAACTTCAATTTCATTACAGAACTCTTGCATACTCAGGATTTTAATAAACCAATCCCCAAATCGAGCCGAGGGCCTCGCAACCGGCAAGAGTTGCAGCTTGTCCTTTACATGCCCTCTGCAAAACCCTCCACACCGAATGGGTGGAAATAAGCAAGTATTAATAGACTTTTTAGCAAATATAAGAGTAGAAAAACAAAAAAAAAATACCCAAGTCAGAACCTCCTTTAGAATTACCTGGATGTTCCGAAGGGGTGTGGACTATAGATAAGTTCACACCATGTAAGCCATCAGCCTCTGGAGTTGCAAACAACCCTAACAAAAAATATAGGGAGTAGAAAAAAACTCAGAGCTCGACAAATGACTCTAACAGGGGATCATCAAGTTGTGAATACAAATTGACCAAAAGATACCAGGAGCATGAACCAGAGCGGTAGAATGAGGAACACACATACCCATTCGAGGGTTAGGAAAAACAAGAAACCTCTCCACCATCCAATCTAGAGGAGATACTGAAGTCGTTGATCCAGAGAAAATTCCAAGGTTACAATGTACGAGGTCCTATGGCAATAACTCTAGCAAGGTGTCATCTCCGCCTAGGCCAATACAGTGATCAGCGAGAGTTAATGCCCGGTAGTGCGAACCATCAGGTAAGTGTTAAATGTTGTATAGAGTTGGACCTCCAATTACGGTGGAAAAATATTATAGTATAGGTTCATTAATGGAGAAAATCACAAAAGTAAACAAGTGTACTCGTTAAATCTGAGCTATCACAAGTGACAGACATATCTCCTCCTCTTGAACTTATATCACAATGTAATTCATATATTAAAGTCTAAGTGGTATTCAAAATGTATAATTCAAATAACCATATCTATCCATATTAAAGTTTCCAATTATGTTGGTTGTGGGTAATAGATGTTATAGAATTATTATGTTCATTTACCAATGGAGTTTTCTAGTATCAAAGTGCTCAGGTTATTAAATTGAGGCCTTTGGGATAAATAAAATAACAAACTTTGATGTTCACGTAGGAAATAGTCAGCATGAGGAGAATGGGAAACCCACCCTATCTGACAACAATGGGAACATGACCAACATCATTTCAAGAAGGTAATCCCAAAGTATGGGTATAGTTAGGAGAAGAGCCACGAAATGATAATACAACCATCCTGGAGATTGTATAAGAATTAAAATATGAGATGGCCCGGCTGCAGGTGGACAATGAATGACTAATGCAGGAGCAAGAGAAAATTATGAAAATTCTATCTGATAGACAAAACCATCGGCCACTAGCCCCTAGCCCTGAACATGGAAATATGACAAGGGAACAAGAATATCGAACTGAGAATATGGAGATAGAAGGGGGTGAAGAAAATCACGAAGAAGAATCAGATAATGTGTCAAATCACAAGGTACATAAAAGACAAAAATCAGAACTTCAAGGAAAATTTTGAAAAAATGAACCTCCTCTCTACAATGGTGAACAGGAAAAGGCAGCAGAAGCATGGCTTATTAACATGAACAAGTATTTCTAGTTGTATGAGTGTGACGATAATATGAAGGCCTGACTAGCCATTTTTCAGTTACAAGGAAAGACCACATTATGGTGGGAGGAAGTAAAAACACTCCAAGGAGTTAATGAACAAAATATAACCTCAGAAATTTTTCAGAGATAGTTTAAGGAGAAATATCTAGCAGAAAGATTCTATGATGAAAAAGCAAAAGAGTTCCACGATCTTCGATTAGATCAGATGACCATGGATGAGTGGATAACCAAGTTCATGTCACTACTCCGGTATGTCCCCTACATACATGAAGAAAAGGAAAAATTACAACAATTCATTAGCAGCCTCCCACTATTCATGAAGGAAGGGTTGGAGTTTAACAACCCAAAAACCATGGATGAAGTCATTCGTAAGGCATGGATCTGCTACCAGGGAAACAAACCCAAAGGCAATTTAGGCAAGAAGTGGGATGACAAAAAAGGGAGAAAATTTGTTTCCAGCCACAAAGGCAACAAAGGTACAAGCAATAAGGGATCATTTAAAGGTCTAATCAACCGGAAAACAAGTGGAAATCAGCCCAGATTTAAGGTACTAGGTGAAAATAGGATGAATGAACAAGCTAGTAGATTTGAAATAGAATTAAATAATAGACGACCTGTACAATGTTGGGGATGCGGAGGGCCGCATTATGTCAATAAATCTCCACAGCGTAGAGGAGCTGATCAGATTCACAGATACATGAAGCATCTATCGTGGGAGACGTGGCTAGGAGCATCTCTAAAATTAATGTCGCCCTTGAAGACCATCAAGTAGAGTTTCAACCAACAATGGTTGAATTTGAAGGTAAAGCTTTTGATAGACCTATATCTATTTTTATCAATCCAGGGGCTACCTTAAGCTATATTAGCCCCAATATTGTAGAACAATGTAAACTACAATCTATCAAATTTAAACATCTATGGCTAGTACCACTGGCCATAGGAGAAAAAAGAAGAGTTTTGTCCAAGGTTAGTGATTGCCCTTTGAGTTTAGCTAACTAGACTATTATAGCATACCTTAATGTGTTACCTCTAGGGTCCTATGATGTTCTTATATGTATGGACTGGTTAGAAAAGCACTGGTCCCTTATTAACTACAAGACCAAAACCATTAATTACCAGGATGAGGAAGGAGTAAGGTAGGAGATTGAAGGTATTCAAAAGCCTCTGCATATAAGACCTGTAACAACCTCCTAATTGGCAAAATGCATCAAAAAAGACTGCCAAGCCTATGAAATACAAGTGGGATACACTGATTCTAAAGATAAATATGTTTCTATAGAAAATATTCCAATAATACAAAAATATCCAGATGTATTTCCTGAGGAAATCCTAGGCCTACCCCCAAAAAGAGAAATAGATTTCACTATCGAGCTAATTTTGATTGTTGCCCTAGTCTCCCGAGTTCCTTACTGCATGAGCATACTAGAGTTAACTGAATTCAAATTGCAGCTGCAATAGCTACTTGATAAAGGGTATATTTGACCCAGTGTGTCCCCTTCAGGAGCTCCAGTTCTCTTTGTTAAGAAAAAGGATGGAACTTTGAGAATGTGCATGGACTACTGTCAGTTAAACAAGCTGACCATTAAAAATAAGTATCCTTTGCCCTGTATTGATGATTTATTTGATCAAGTAAAGGGTGAAACAATCTTCTCAAATATTGATTTATGCTCAGGATATCATCAAATCCGGATAAAGGAGGAGGATATATCAAAGACTTCATTTATAACTCGTTATGGACATTATGAGTTTGTAGTGCTACCTTTTGGACTAACTAACACCCCAGCCACCTTCATGTGTCTCATGAACAATATATTCCATTATTATTTGGATATGTTTGTATTAATCTTTATTGATGACATACTAATCTATTCTCGAAGCCTAGAAGAACGTAGGGAACATCTTCATATGGTTCTACAAGTCTTAAGAGAACACCAGTAGTTTGTCAAATACAGCAAGTGTGATTTCTTTAAGGATCAAATCTAGTACTTAAGACATGTCATCACCAAGGATGGAATTGCAGTAGATCCAAAGAAAATAAGGATTATCATGGAATGGCCCGTACCGAAAGATGTAGCTGACATAAGATCATTCATGGGTCTAGCTAGATATTATAGATGGTTTGTAGAAGGGTTTTCTAGGGTGGCATATCCGATAAATTTCATTAAAAATAAAGGGAAATCCTTTAAATGGACCCTCGACTTCCAAACGATCTTTGACCAGCTCAATCATCTACGTACCACTCCACTTGTTTTTAGCATCATTGATCCCAACAAAGAATATGTGGTTTATACATATGCTAGCAAAGAGGGTGTAGGTGGTGTATTAATGCAAGAAGGTAGGGTTGTAACTTATGAATCAAGGAAACTTAAGTATGAATAAAAATATTTTGCATATGATTTGGAACTAACAATGGTTATTGATGCCTTCAAACTATGGCGGCACTACTTAATGGGTAAGAAATTTTTGCTATTGACAGATCATCATAGTCTAACAAGTTACTTTAAGTAACCCACTTTGAATGCTAGACAAACTTGTTGGGCAGATTTCCTAAGTGAATTCGATTTTGAAATCAAGTATTTTAAGGGTAAATAAAACTAGGTTGTGGATGCTCTAAGTCGAAAGGTAAATTGTTTATATGAAATTTCTTTCAATGAATCAAAACAAATTTTTATGAGCAGATTCGTGAAACAACCATGCAAGATTTAGTATACAAACATTTATGGAAGCAAGCAAAAATTCCAAACATCCATGAACAATAATTAGGATATGAGGTAAATTCAAAAGAATTGCTGATTTATAGGAAGAGGTTATATGTACCTAATGAAAAACATCTTAAAATTTTAATTTTAGATGAGTTTCATAAGATTCATTGTGCATGCCATCCTGGATACCAGAAAATGATTTCTACCTTAATGAAGGAATTTTTCTGGCCTAGAATGAAAAAGGAGGTTGCATAATATTTAGCCAAATGTTTGGAATGTCAGCAAATAAAAGCTGAGCACCAACACCCAACATGTTTACTCCATCCCTTACCTATTCCTAAATGGAAATGGGAAACCATATCCATCGATTTCATCACCAGACTACCTAAGTCAAGAAGACAAAATGACTCCATCATGGTAGTGGTAGACAAGCTGAGCAAATCTGGTCATTTCATATCAGTCTAGTCAACTTATAGATGCAGGTTGCTAACATTTTCATGCAACACATTTTCAGGCTATAGGGTATACCCAAAATGATCATCTGAGACCGGCTAACCCCCCCTTAATTAAAGGAGGAATCCAAAGCAGAGAAGGAGGAGATGTGGACCATCAAGAAAAATAGGGGACAAATCTATTTAAAACAAAGCTTAAATGATGGAATGGATAGGTATTGAGAAGACTTGATTTAAATGTAATCTGCCATGTATGCGAATTAGTTGAGAGATTTGAGGAAGGGATGTGATCCGATCCAATGTTCCTTATATATATATATATATATATAATATATATATATATATATATATATTATATATATATATATATATATATATTATATATATATATGATCATGCGTGTTCAATGGGAGACATAGAGGAATATAAAGTGATAGATAGAAATTGTAAAACCGAGCGTATTCAAATGTAGTCGAGGGAGAAACTCTTCTAAGGCTGAAATGCCTTAGCTATAACCATACTGTGTATAGTTAATATATGTGTGAATTGTGTGGATCACTATATGTCTAAGTAATGTCTATTTATCACTTATATGATAGAGTTAAATGTTCAGTGTTGCATTGTTGATCGACCATCGATCACTAAAGGATTGATGGCAATCCAATATTAAATGAATTACATATGGAGTGATATTGTGCATAAACAGGGTATGGCAAAGATCCATGTTAAACACAGAAATCCATTAATGGAACGAGAAATGAATAAGTTATGCATAGGAACTGTTAGATCTGGGAGATCAATGACCAGGATCAAATCAGAATGAGATATTGATGGAATGTGGAAAGCTAATGATAGATTCAGGTAAGATGAAAGACCTAACTAGCTACTCCTCTACAAACCTTTAATAATGAAGTTCACATCTTGGAATATCAGGGGTCTAGGTAGTAAAAGAAAACAAAGATTAATTAGTAATAGAATGAAACAAACAACTCCGGATATGATCTTCATCCATGAAACTAAATGCTCCATTCAAAAAATAAAAGAAATACATAGAAAATGGCTCAATCAATTTGAGTTTCTAGAATTCAAAGCAGAGAATACAGCAGGAGGCATACTCACTCTTTGGAACCCCCAGAACATTGGCATTATAGATGCTGAGGCATCTAGGAATTATTTATCAGTGGTTATTCAGCCTGTGAGAGATAGGGAGACCTACCTGGTCACGAATGTTTATGGCCCTCAAAGAATGGAGGATAAACTCAGGCTTCTAGATTCTCTTGTGGATCTCAGAGATAGACATCCAGGAATACCATGGATCATGGTGGGGAACTTCAACATGATCAAATCACTTTCAAGGAAAAACCGGGAACCGGAACTCTAAGTAAAGACTCTTTAGCATTTCAAACTTTTATAGATAATATGAAGCTTGTGGACACTGATGCGAGTAATGGTCTCTTTACTTGGAACAATAAAAGAGGAGGCGAGTCTCAAGTAGCCTCAAAGTTAGACAGATTCATTATCTCAGAGGACCTTATGCTCATTGACAAGGAAATGATAGTGAGAGTTTTCCCCTTTGGCGGCTCAGATCACTAGCTAGTTCAACTGGAGGTTTAGGGCATTGGTTCCCCAGGAATAGACCTTTTAGATTTGAGAATATCTGGCTCTCCCACTCAAATTTCATCAACAACATTTCAAACTGGTGGTCAGAAGATTTCCATATTCAAGGTACAAGAATGTTCCTTCTTTAGAAAAGACTAAAGCACATCAAGCTTAAGCTCAAAGAATGGAACAAGAATGAATTTGGAAATATTGTTGAAGCAAAAAAATATATTGAAGGTAAAATGCAGGAACTCCACCAAGCCCTTAGCATGGATGGCTTTGATAAAATCAGAAGTGATCAAGTCACAAAACATCATCAAGACTAGGAAAATCTATGTAAACAAGAGGAAATATTTTGGAGACGAAAATATGCAGTTCAATGGATAAACGAAGGAGAGAAAAACACCGAATTTTTCCATAGATCCACCATGGCGAATAGAGCTCATAACAAGATCTCTTTGGTCAAGGATGAGGGAAGGAATATTCTCAATTCCCATGACGAAATGGAAGCTAAGTTAGTTTAGCACTTTTGAGGTATAGCAAAGGAAACCATTTCAAATAGAAAGCATTTCATAAGGGACTTAACAAGGCATATAGCTAGGATGGTGTTTAGAGAGGATAATTTCAACCTTAATAGGCCAGTGAATGAAGAGGAGGTTAGTGAGGTCCTCAAAGACATGCGGAATGGTAAAGCGCCAGGCCCTAATGGTTTCAATGTGGATTTCTTTAAAGCTTGCTGGAATATTGTTAAACAGGATATTCTAAATGTAGTTGAAGATTACAGGTTGAATAGAACTCTTTTGAAGGTGCTCAATTCCTCCTTCATCTCCCTGATCCCTAAACAGGACATTGCTCAAACTCTTGATAGGTTTAGACCCATAGCTTTGTGCAATGTGGTATACAAGATAATATCCAAGGTTGTGGCTAATAGACTCAAAGCTCTTCTTCGTACACTAGTTTCTGTGAACCAATCTGGTTATATGGAAGGTAGACAAATTCTCAAATAACATCATTCAAGTGCATGAGGTGGTGCACTCATTGACTAGCAATATGAAGGTTGGAATGATCATGCAATTGGACCTAGCCAAAGCTTATGATAAGTTGAATTGGACCTATATCAGGAAAATTCTTATTGCTTTTGGGATTGATCATAACTGGGTTAGATGGGTCATGGCCCTGGTAACTTCTTCTAGCTTTTCAATATTGGTTAATGGTTCTCCCTCCAAGACTTTTATTCCTTCAAGAGGCCTCAGACAAGGAGACCTGCTCTTGCCCTTTCTCTTCATCCTCATGATGGAAGGACTTGGTCGGTCTATCAAGCATGCAAAAGAAGTTGGTAAGATTAAAGGTCTCCAACTTTCTGACAATGATAGGCCTTGACTCATCAACAATTCGTTGTTGATACCATGCTGCAGGGAATCCCCATAGTCAAAGAAGCTCTTGCATATAAACAAATCCTGAGTGACTTTTCCATGGCTATAGGTATGGAAGTTAATCTCTCCAAATCTAAGATTTTTTTCTTTAATACCAATATTGCTATTCAGAGGAACATCTCCAGAATTTTGGGCTTTCCAAGGGATGTCCTCCTTTCTAAATATTTGGGAGTTCCTCTAACTACTAAACCTTTCCACAAGAGCATTTGGGAGCCGATGATTAATAAGATGCAGGATAAAATTAGGAAATTGACTATTAGATCTTTAAACTTGGCTGGTAGGTTGGTGTTTACAAGGGTTGTTCTTCAATCAATCCCAGTTTTCATGCTATCAGCACTCCCAGCACCAAAAGGAGTCTTGCAACAATTCAGAACCATCCAAAGTGACTTTCTTTGGGGTAAGGGGGAGGAAAAAAAGAAATGGGCCTTGGTAGCCTGGGATAAAATTTGCAAAACCTAAAAATCATGGGGGCCTTGGTTTGGATGATCCAGAGATTCTAAGCAAGGTTTTAGGGGAAAAATTATGGTGGCATTAGGTAAAATACCCAAAGGCTTAGTGGGTTAGTATCTAGAAAGAAAAATATGCCAGCACTTGGCAAAATAATGATCACATCAGGATGTCTGGAAGTATAAAGGGCTCACACATCTAGAATAAGGCCTGGGAGAATAGAGGCTTAGTACCAAAAAAAAAACACCTTCTGGGAAATCAGAGAGGGAGATATGGCTTTATTTTGGGAGGATAAATGGCAACAAGAACCTATACGTTAAAAGAGGAATTTTTGGACCTCAAGAAAGACACAGATACCAAATGGTTATCTAAGGTAAAGGATTTTTGGGATCAAACCAACAGTGCAAGAAAATGGAGAACCCGAAGGAACATTGATTATAAGGATGATAGCCCCTTGAAAGCAAAAGAAAAGGCACTTATGAAAATGTTGGAACAAAGGAAGATATTAGTGACAGGGGGGCATGACAAACTTAGATGGGGCAAAAATAATGAGGGTTCCTTTAATCTTAAATAGGCAAAACACATACTACTTGAGTTGGATTCCCATGTTCCAGATAGGATTTGGCAGAACTTATGGAGGGATCAAGGTTGGATGAAGACTAAACTCTTCATGTGGCTGGTTTATCGTAAGAAAATTTTGACTTGGGATAACATTCAAAAGAGGGGTATTTTGGGGCGTTACAAATGCCAACTCTGTGAAGCCCAAGAGGAAACAATGGAGCACCTTCTCAATAATTGCAGTTTCACCTCCAAGTTGTTGGATAATTTTGCCACCATTTTCCAATAGACCGACAGGGACAAAGGGAGTATTATCAATACCCTAAACAATTGGAGACATAAATTTTTTGATTATTAATTTCTGGGCTCAGCTTGGGCTCTTATGCCAAGCTTCATTATATGGAATGTTTGGAAAGAAAGGAACAATAGAATCTTCAAGAATGAAAAGAGTCCCTCCTAACGCCTTTTTGAGCATATCTTAAATCAGCTTAAGGAGACGGTTGGCACTATAGTGTGAAATCCCACTAAGAACCAAACTTCAGATGCTAAATTGCGGATACTCCGTCAGCTGGGTATGTAAGGGCTTATTCCTCAGGGCCTAAATAGGAAGGTAATGAAAATGGATAATGAGCAGGATTTCTGGCACCCTCCCCCTCAGGGATTTTTGAAATACAACATTGATGGGGCTTCAAAAGGAAACCCAGGTACTGCTAGCTTTGGAGGGGCGTTAAGGGATGAAAATGGAAGCATTCTTTTCATCTTCCATTGCCATTTAGGAAGAGCCACTAAAAATATGGTGGAATTAATAGCTCTGGAGAAATGTTTAGATTTCATGGAGCAGGATAACCACCAAATTGTGATTATTGAAGCTAATTTTGAGTTAATCATTAACTCGATCAAGAGAATCAGCTGTGGCACGACGCCGAAAAAAGTCTCAAAACATTGGAGGTTGATCCAAGTCTTTCAATGGATTCAACTTCACCTCCAATGCCTTCGCACAGTAAGTTTAACCATGTGCAAAAAATGGCTAATAAATTGGCAAATATTTTGGCCAATCAAGGAGTGATCTGTACCAAGAGCAGGGTTGCGATGGGGTGGCGAGAGATGCCTTATAATAGATTAAAGGCGTACTGTCATGACCAGGCGGATGAAGACAGGATGGTGTTTCAAAACAGAGCCATGGAGTTGGGGTTTCAATGACTTGGAATCATTATGAATTGCTACTTTTTTCACAGTCTGGTATTTAGTGGGATGCAAGCCACTGTTAGCCTCCACATCCCTAGTAAATACAAACACAGATGGTCCAGGTGGAAGCTGCTCGGAAGACTCTTTTTATCGAATGGTTAGAGCATCATCTTAAATTGGTTCATGTACAGGCGTAGACGGGATGGGCTAGGGGTTGAAATTCAGGCTTTCTCGATGACCTTAATACCCCATGTTCTGTTTCTATGGATGCAATATCGCTCTTAGGGTGGTATATGGTCTATCATAGGCCTTTCAAGCAGGAAGCGGGTTTTCCGAAATGGGAGTGATTCCACTTAACAAGCTACACATGGCCAAGGGGCGAGACTAATTACCGTCCTAATCACGTGCTAATGTTCGGTGCTTTAGCCCCATGAGATATGATCCTTTGTTCTCCAATTAAGCAAGGTGGATCTATGGTTAGGAATGAATGAGTATGTAGGTGGGTCCAGGTGGTTAAGAGTCGTGCTTCCAAGTACTACGAAATCTTCCACTATCGTTGGATCAAGCGAGGAGATTTGACATTTGAGATTAAGGATGCAAGTCTGGATGAGGAATATATTCCGTACTTGTTTCGTTTCATGGATGGAATCGATGATTTTCACACATTCTACAAGTTCATGGGTTATTTCCCCATGTGGATGTGAAATCCTTCTAGAGTGGTACCTTTCTTCCTCTTAGGGTCCAATTTTAAATTTAAAGTGTGTTCACATTGTTGGCCCAAATTGAATCTCGTCAGTCAGATTTTTGTGGGAAGATCATATGGTCTTAGTAGTGTTTGCCTTTTGAGGGTTTTGGGGTTTTTTTGGTAAGATTTCGGGGTTTTTGCCTTTAGCTTGTTACCCATGGCAGTTAGAGAATAGTTTTTCCTTGGTCCATAGTTCCTAGGGGACTGTTGTATTTTATGTGATTTATTTTACGATTTAATGAAATAGAAGATACACCTCTTGCTTCAACAAATAAAATTGATTGTTGTTAGGATATTTTGACACATTGGAAATAGTTAAGTATAACTTGGTCTAGTGTAGAATTAGGTAAAGTGTGTTTCTTTACTATGTACTTTTGTAACTTACAATCTGATGGTCATGATATGTTCTAGACATGAAGTGATCCGATGGTTCATTCTCTCCTTAGTATTACCGACACTTGATCTGTGGCTTAACACCCAATTGGTCCATGATCTCTATTTAAAGAGCACGAAGATTCATTTGTAGTGTGACCGTTCATGAGAGAAGCTTATGTAAATTTTCTTTCTTTTATTAATAAATTGTCTGAAGTGGGCGCGTTGGCTCAGGTCATGGATTGTTTCCCTCTTTGATGGTTTTAACCACGTCAAGAATACTAGTGTATTGATTAGTGATCTGTTTGTGAGTGGTTTCCTCTGGTGTTATATCTGAGGAACTTACCATGTCAATTCCTACATGGTATCAGAGCTATTTGAGGGCCACATCCATTGGTGATCCAAATCTGAAGCCGTTACAATCACATCCGACTGTTGTGTCCTAGATCTACTATTTCTAACTGCTTTTATGCTGAGAGGAATGCTCTCTTATGTTAGGAGCATCTATTCCAGTGATGAACCCCTTTCCTTTCAAGCAAAAAGGTTTCTGGTAGCTCTAGCTACATCATTTTTAAGATATAGAGGCATATAGTCTTTATTTGCGATTTTAATTATTCATCTCTCTGTTTATTTCCATTTATTTAGCTCTCAGTTTTTTTAATTACCAGATCTATACCTTTCATTTTTGCATTTGCTCCTTTCCCTACAACTCTGTATGATCTTAGGTAAATCAGAAACAAAAGGAAGGATTTTTCTCATGCGTATACTCTTTTCCACCACACGTTAGTGTGATCTCGGAAACTCAGAAACATTGAGGAAAATATTTAGGTTCTGGCGAAGGTTAACTTCAAGCCATAAGCTTTGCTTTTTTTTTGTATGCCCATGTTGGGTTGTGTGGTTTTTTGTTTTGTATGAAAAAATAGATTTTTAAAGTAAGCACGCACCCCAAAGATTCAAAAAAAGAACACTTCCTCTTTTTAAAAAATTACTAGCCTTTAAACTATCTCACTTGGTCGAAAGTTAATTTACAAGAATAGAGGTCTTGAGTTCAAGTATTTCTTTTTGTTGAGTTACCTTTTCAAAAAGCACATGTAACTTATGTTTTAAAGTTACTTTATGCAAATTGTTCTCACCCATTATAAAATGTAAGTCACTTATAGTTCTAACGTCTCTCTATCTTTTATTTAAGTTAGAATTTAATGGGTAGCTCATAAAGTACCATTGTAAAAGTGACTTTCACTTATTTATAAAAGTGGGTCACATAATTTTTTTTAAAGTGAGCTAATTAGATTAAGTTTGGAAAGGGGGGGATCCTTTTTTTTTTAAATTTAACATTATCATTCGCTTTCACACATTCACGCACTTCGTCGGCATCTTCAACAAATTTTCTTCAAAAAGCCATAACTTCTTCATCTGGAAGTCGTTTTCAGAGTCGTTTTATTTTAACTAGCGTAAATTTTTGATATCTTTTCATTGGAACACTTAGTTTCAGAATGTGCAACATCAGTTTCTGTTAAAATGGAAATTCCATGCCAAGTTATTCTTGATAGCACTAAATACTTCCAATGGTGGTCCTACATTGTGGATTTACTTAAAAGTAAAGGTCTTTACAGAATAGCCTCAGGCCAATAAACTAAACCTAAAGATGAAGATAAGGCAGCCAAATGGGAAAATAGGAAATATCAAGCACGTGGGTTGATAGGCATGTCTATTTCTCCAGACCTTAGATTCCATATCGCAATACATGATACCCCTAATGAAGTAATGAAATATCTCACTAAATTTTTTGGAATTAAAAATGAAATTGGAGCCCATAAACTCGAAAATTAGTTGCTTACATTGGACCCCAATAATTTTTCTTCGACTAAAGAATTTTTGTCCAAGTTCAAGACCCTTAGACTTCTCTTGGAAGGTGTAAAGGTAAAAAAAGAAGATGGTAGCCTTATCTATTCCATTCTTAATAAGTTGGGACCAACCTACTCTCTGTTTGTTTCCACCTTCCATTCTACTAGAGAAGCCTTTATTTCTCAAGGACAAGACTACAAGTCCCCCTCTTTTGATGTCTTTTATGATTATTTAATAAAATAACAAAAAAAAATCTTACATCTTCATCTTCTTAATCTTGGAAACTCTTCTAAGAAAGCCTTAGCTGCCCATTAACAACCAAATTCAAAGAATCCTAGCTCCTTCATGAGATACAATATGACCCAGATATTCCACCTCTTGTACTCCAAAGAAACATTTGGATCTTTTTGCATATAATTGTTTCTCCTCTAATAGTTGTAGCACCCTGTCCACATGTTCAACATGATCCTTCCAAGACTTGTTGTAGATTAGTATATCATCAAAAAGTACTAATACAAATTTTCTAAGGAAGGGTTTGAAAATGGAATTCATCAAACCTTGAAATGTAGAATGTGCATTGGTAAGGCCAAAATGCATGACCAAAAATTCATAATGACCTTCATGAGTTCTAAATGTTGTTTTCAGAATGTCTTCAGTCTTCATTCTGATTTGATGATATCCTGAACAAAGATCCAAGTTGGTGAAGTAAATTGATCCATGCAATTCATCCAGTAATTCATCATTGACAGGGATGGGAAACTTATCTTTAATAGTGAGCTTGTTGAGCTCCCTATAATCCAGACACATGCACCATGATCC